>QZLH01001054.1:2624-18398 GCA_003833135.1 Oehlia diaphana | reverse complement strand
TCTCAGGAGTAAAATATTTTTTCTTCGGATTGTGTAGAATTCCGAAGAATTAGGAAAATTTCTTCGGAAGAATACATGATTATATTTTAACGTCCATGATGACAATTATACTGATTTCCAATTCAATCTAGTTTCTTATTCAGATTTCAGAACATGATCAATGAATATACTTGAAACCTGTTATATTGCAAGTCACGATAAATGTCATTATTATGATCCAGAAAGAAAAATTCTCAACTATTTAATACAGTAGGATATGTAAGCAATTGTCTGTTTATCATAAGTTATTACCATATTTTAAAAGTGAATACAAGAAAACGCGAAAGTTTAATGTAATCATGTTAGACTTGTTGCTACTCTTGATTTGATCAGATGATAGACTAATGAATCATCACTCTATCAGTGTGGCGGTTGTGTAACCGTACTCTTAATAAATAACTCTTGTGCCATCTTTTAGTTTCTTGCTTTACCATAGAAACTTTATGTTCTGAATTAATAAGAATAGTTAAGAATGTGAGCATGTCTTTTTAGCTTTTGATTCACTAAAAATAGCATTAATTAGTAATGAAAAAACCAATTTTTCGTAACATTATTTTTTTTAAAGAAATTTTTTTTTTTTGTTCTTAGAGTAGAATTGGTTCAATAGACTCTAATAGACTAGGTATTTTAATTATCATATTAACAACTTTCTTTTTTATAATTTTACATTTATATTACTACTATCTATAGTTGTTAGTTGAATATAAAATGAATACAGTAAAGAGAAGTACGGAATTACCATTAATTAGCCTCGATAATATAGGAATCAATTCAACTGATCAAGATGAGGGAAGACAAATTAGTAAAGAAAAGCAACACCAAATTTGTCTAAATTTTATATTCATGTTAGGAATGTCACAAGGAATCAATGAAGAAGAAATTTCAAAAATTCTTTCCTCAAATTTAAAGGTTTTAGATTCTTTTGAAAATATAATTGGTACCATTTTAAATAAGATGGTTAAATATAAATCAAATGAAAACAAAAAATTTCAATCATCTAATAAGGTAGATCGATTAAATCAGTCATCAAAAAATGTGGAGGAAAGTACTATACTTCCTTTAGTTATGTACGAAAGTGATGATGATTCAGAAACTGTGAAAATATCTGATGAAAAAAATATCGTTAACTCTGATATAGAAAACATGGACACTTCCGATGAAGAGGAAGAATATATAGAATCTGATACCGATATTGAGGATATTATTGAACTTGATGAAAATTTTTTAATTGAGAAAGAAACAAAAGAAAATACTCACATAAATACAGAACATAATAACAATGAAAAAAGAACGTTACAGAATTGTAATACTGTTGAAATCACTAAACCTGAAAATACAGATAGATTGATAATTACGAATGATGATAACCCACCAAGATTTAAATTATTTTGTAAGTTTCTTTTTTTTAAAAAAAATAAAAATTATATTTTGTATCTAAAATCCTTCATTCATCTTTATATTTATTTAATTTTAATATAGGCAAATATATAAAAACTCCAGAATTTAAAAATCATGCTATGTCACTTAGATTACCACCGTTACCAGAAATTCGTGACGTTATTATTCGTGGAATTGCCAAAGGAAGAAATGAGTACCCAATGCAATGGAATCGTTACGAATTTTTAGGAAATCGTGTGCTTAAATTATTTATCTCAAAAATTGTCCTAGAACATTTCAAATTAAGTTTTAATCAATCATTAGAAAATGTTATTAATTTTTTAAATAGTAATAAATTATTTGCCGCCTATTGTATGTGCCTAAATTTACATGAGGATAATCATATATCTCAAGATGCTTGTTGTAAAACATACTCTAATGCTTTTAAAGCTTACTTTGGTGGATTGTACTTGAGTCAAGGTGAAAATGGCGTCACTGAATATCTTACAAAATTATTGATACCTCTATTATATAATCTGGCTAATTATCAATCTAAAATCAAACCACGTATACTATGTGATAAATTACTAGGAAAGATAACTGGTGAATATTTTGATATGGAATGGCTTATTTAGGAAGAAGAGAGAAGATAAATTACTTTAGAATTGATATTTTAGAAAGCAATTAATAAATTTAATAATGGATGTTATTACATATATATCCCTCGTGTGTCCAACTTTTTTTACTCAGCAAAGTGATGGTCGGCCACCTTTTATACGTGTTACGTAATGAAATGAATCACGCCAATGAATTGGCAAGTTTTACCTATAAAAATAAGTATTTAGTAAACTAATATTACAGTTTTTTAAATTGGAATCCGAAGCCATATAATTTAAAGTCCGGTTAATTTTGGTTCTTGCTTTGATTATTTCGTTCAAAGTAGGTGATTTTAATAAAGCGCGTTAATTTACTTTTATAAAACTTTTTTTTAAATAAAATTTTAAGAATAATTACAATGAAACCAATATAATATTAATTAATATTTTAGTAAAGATTTATTAAATCTAATACTGAAATAAAAAGTTTATTTAGTTATTAAAATTATCTAATCATTTATATTGTTTTATGAAGAGGTTGCAAATCCAACACTCTTATTTTTCATATCATATACTGAATAAACATTTTTTAAGAAAGGTACACCAATAAGCCAAGTAGTAGCATCTAAAATTTCTATAGGTAATATGGTTGAAATACAATGAAATGAATCTACTGGTGATATACATAAATCTGTAGATTGAATAGGATAAACAATACCACCAATTTTAAAAGAAATTATAGTAGTTGAATTTGATGGAATAATATATAATTTAGAATTAGTAACATATTTTGCACCTGGAATTAAATTATGAACACTTGCAGCATCATTTTCAGGCATTAAAATATTTGAAGTTCCAGTATCAATAATTGCACTTCTTCCAACAAAAGAAATTGGTTGATTATCAACAATTGCATCATCTATATTTATTTGCCAAAGACCAAATGTAGCAGAAGTAGGATAAATAACTTTATTAAAATTAATTTTACCAGTAAATTTAGATTCATCAACTCCACCCAAAGTAAATGTTCCTTGATCATCAAAATCTAAAGCATGAGAAAGATGAAAACTAAATATTGGTTTAATTTCATTTTTTTTAACTAAAGCTGATACTAAAGTTGAAGTATTCATAGTATTTAAATCATCAAAAGCCAATCCTAAAACCCCATCAGGAATAAAATTTGCATTATCATCAGAAATTTCATTTGCGAGACCAAAAATTTGTTGTTTAATAACAAAATCACCAATTTTAATATCATCAATTCCAGTAATACCAGAAGCAGAACCGATACCAAATTTAATTGACCAAGGATTACCTGCAATTTTAAAAGTTTTTGATTTTGCAGAATCAAATTTATTATGATTTGTACAAGTAGTTGAAATACAATCCTTATTTGGAACAAAAAGATTTGATGAACCAGTATCTAAAATCATATTAAAATCTTGATTTCCGATAGTAAGTTTTCCATAATATCCAATATCATTTTGTTCAACTTTTAAAATAATTGTATCCTGTTTTGAAGCTCTACGATAATGACGGCGATAATTATTGGAATTTAATTTCGAATATTTATTTAAAGCAGCTTTTTTCGTATACTTTGCATAATCATAAATATCAATATTTGTAGAAGGGGACTTGGACAACTTTATACTAAATAAAGGTTCAGCATTAATGATGAATGCAGGAAGGATTATAAAGAAGAAGACCAGTTTCATAGTTTTCATGGTTACAAAAAAAAAATATATATATATATATATACAATATATTATATATATTTTTATATTTAGTGTTAAAAATAATAAAGGTTAGAACCTTTCTTTTTTTTCAACGATATCCCAAAAAAAGGATGGAAAGAATTATAATGCAGAGAATATAATTAATATTTATAGAAAATTATTGTTTTACAGTATACAATGTATACAAAAAGCGGTCAATAAAAAATTGGGCAATAAAAGAAACAGAAGTTCTGCGGTTAATAATAGTTAAAAAAACGGAGTTTCGCTTTTGACCGTTCCATTATATTGTTTTAAAGAAATTGTCGGATGATTTACGATTAAGAGAAGCTAAAAATAAGTAGTTAATCCGTATGATTATATTCTTTGTCAATTCGTTTTTTGGTCGATGATCATAATATAATTATCTATTATTATTGGCGTTCATTGGTTTTTTTTTTATTATTAAGTTAATATAAGTAAATAGGAAGTACGAACCCGAACTCCGAGCGTACAAATTTAGATTACAAAGGAATATCCGTAAACTAAAGTCATTACTTATTATGAACTTACCATATTATACAATAAGTTACACCCGTAGGGGGGGATTTTTTTTTTTAATGCTACTCAATTTGGAATATTCTAGCGTAATAAATACTGATTATTAGTTAGATATTACCCATAACTGCGGCACTATTGTGTCTTTTACAATAAGAATATGATAGTGAAATTTACTGAGCTAAATGAAATAATTAATCGATTACAATTGATAATTTGTAAATTATATGTAAGATATTTTCTTATTTTATTTATTATTAGCGCCATTAGCGCCGAAGTAATTATTATATACAGTATATCATTTAGACAATGTACATTTTGTGTGTAACTATCGTACTAGATACATGTATGCACAGTAAATATTAGAGAAAGTCTTTCGATCGAATGTGTCAGAATTACGCTTATCGCGTGATCTTTGCAACGTGACTCGATCATTTTTTAACAATGTAAAAAATTGTCGTGGTTACTCCATGCATATTATTTTTTTTTTATAAAATTTTCAGGGTTTGAATTCTTTTAAAAAAAAAAAAAGGTCAAATGTTTCAATGTTTCAAATGTTGCATATCGTTACCTCTCCTTTCTTTTTATATTTCAATTTTTAGTCACGGAAGTAGATCAAAAATGATCGGAATCTTTTATAACCCAGATTTAATCTGATGATGAGCTTATCATTATTTTATCTTTTCAAGTATTTGAACCTTTTTTTAAACCTTAGAAATTTTTTTATCACGTAAAATTCTAGAAATTTATTTTCAAATTATAAATCATTAATAAATTATTGAAAATTAAATTTAAATAAATAAATTATTTGACTTTTCTCCGATAAAATTATGATAATAATTCAAATTATGAAACCAAATGATAAATTCGAATTTCTAAATAATAATAATTTCTTAATGTTTCACATTATTTATATTTTGTCAAACAATAATTGATTCAATAAAATTTTTTTCTCGAAAAAAAAAAAAAAAACTAAAAATTTGATTTGATCAAAAAAAGCAAAATATTACATCCTTTTAACTTTTTTTGGATAATTAATAAGTTACTGTTTCATTTTAACGAAAGTTAATTATTAACAATAAATTTTTTTTTTAACTTTTTTATACTTATTAAAATTAAAAGATTGAGACAGAAATAGCATAAAATTAATTACCTAACAACTTTATAATACACGAAATGTTAATGCTGCGGCTCCAGACCATCTACTCTGATCCCACTTAAAGTTAATACGTACTAAAATTAGAAAATGTAATTCTCACTTTATGATCATAATATTTATTTTTATAATCAAGGATTTGTTTCAAGATAAATTATCAATATGCAAGATTAAAGGATTAAAGAAAAAAGTGTATCAGACATGTTATAAATACGCTTCAATTTTCCTTCTTCAATTCACAACAAAAAAATTTCATTTCTCATTTAAAAAAACAAAAAAAAACAAAAATTTTAAAAAAATAATTGAATAAGAAAAAAAAACCCATTTTTCTTTTTCTTCATACAAATTCTTCTTTCATACAAATCTTCTTTTTTTGTTTAACTGGTTTAAACAAACAAATTCAAGAAAAAAAAAAACACTTCTTTTACTTTACATTTATCAAATCACGAAAAAAAACAAAATGATGAACTCAAGATTTATCGTATTTTCCGCTTTCTTGTTAGTTTTGATTTCCATGATTCTTTCAGTTTCTGCCGCTCCAGTATCTCGTTCAGGTAAATATTATATAAATGATTAAAATTAATCATTGATCATATCTTTTGAGATTCTCCATTATTTGATACATTTATTTATCTTTTATTTTAGGTCTCATTGCACGTGCTGAAGAAGCTGATATTCAAGACCAAGAAGTTTTATTAACAGATGCTATCCCCGTTTCTTCTAATGGTGGTGATTTAGAACCTTATAATGAAGATGATACTGTAGATCAAGAGGTTGTAGATGAGGGTAACGAAGCTCAAGGGGATGGTACAGGACTCAAAATTTAACGGTTATCCCTTAATAATTTAAACTACATATAAATTAATTTAATAATTTATCTTGTTGGAAACTGCGTTTCACTTTTTTTCTTTTTCTTTTTTTTTTTTACTCTATTAAAATGTTTATAAATGTATCTTTTACTCATCATTTGTAATTTATTTATTGTATATTTTGATTTACATATATTCGATCGTTTTTTTTTTTTTCTTAATAAAAGATTTTAGAATTTGAATTATTTTTTTAAAAAAAAAATTACTGCGCCGAATTTTTTTTTAATTGTCCACGTTATATTGTGTTACGCTATTGTTTGGATTTCCCCAAGTTTCATAATTTGTTTATTTTTGCTACAAATATGAAACTTTTATCGTTCATTTACCTGCATTTACATTACCTCGCATTTTTACCTGCAATAATCTTAGTATTAAAAAAAGAGAATTCTAAATGAAGTAAAAAATGGATTTTGTTTTTTTTTTTTGTTTTCTTGATTTTTTTCTTTTGAATTAAAGGTAATCAAAGGTATCCATATATCACATATAGAATAGACCTTTTCATTCGAAATATTTGAATTTCCAAGTTATTTCCCATAAAAGGTATACAATGATGATCCTACACATATATAGTAAATTACTTAATTTGTGTAATAAACTCAAATTCCGATCCATTGATTTTATGAAACGTTTTATTATGCGAATTTTCTATCTACGTAATCAAGTAATCACCTGCTTTCTTTGATCCAGGGTGAATTATTATTCAAAATTAGAAAACATTTACATTTTTCATGTTTCAGGATATTTTTGCATTGTTCTTTTTCTCGATTAAAAATATATACAGTATATATATATATATATATATATTTTCTCCTGCATTTATATTTCAATTTATTATGATAATTCTTTTGCTAACTGGTTCATATTTTATATTTGAAACTGTGTTCCCCCTATCCAATTACTTTTTATGTTAATATAATGCAGAACCTCTATTCAATTCTACCATTAGACCTATTTAAATACTTAAATGTTTCAAAATCTTGTTAATAAATCTAAAAAGAACTTTTTATATATTTATTTATTGTCCGACAGTATAAGGATTACAAATTGGCAAACAAAGAAATTCTTCCGAAAGAATCATAGTAATATTACCAAATCACCGTAATCGAATATCGCTCGTGGAAAAAAAAATTTTTTTTTTATGTTACGTAATTACGCAAAAATGCCGCAAATGATTAGATCAATTAGATGATCAATTGATCGATATTAACCAATAAAAACTAGATCAAAAAAAGCAACATTTTTTTTTAAAAACATGCTAACCAGTACCTCTATTTTTTCCCGAACAAATGTGAGAAAAATATGAAAGGAGGTCTACACGCAACACAAACCTACCCTATAAGTAAATAGTGCTGACAAAGGCATATGTTATGAAAGGCTGAGGACTTCGCAATTCCGAGATCGCTAGGCATAAAACCAAATTTGTGTCTTGCAAGGTAGAACTACATGTGAAAAGGTATGAAGATTCCATTTGCATGTGCTTTCATAGAACTCTTGACATCGTACGATAATGTTAATTACGCCTCTTATCTCCTTAACTTTTCCCAGCGAGATATAAAGCATGTAGTGGTCTGTGGAAGTTCAAACAACTTAGCGTAAAAATAACGCAAAAAATAAGGTATGTATAGTAGCAAAAAATAGTCATTATGAAACATGTATTTAGGAAGCAAGATGTCTTCCACAGCAACAAGCGAAGAAAGTTCCACTTCCCTTCTAGTTGACATTATAAAAAAGTGGGAAACGGGAAGATTTATCAGTTTTTTGCGAAGTGATAAAAAAGACAGAAATTAGTTCTTGACGATAGCATTTTGACGAAGCTTGAGGAGAAAAAAATCACCGGTCATTTATTTCTCATTTTAACCAGGCAAGAATTCAAAGAATTCGGAATGAAATTGAGATCTGCATTAGGGCTTGAGGACTATATTAATGAGTTGTGTGAGTAATTAGCCGAAAGACACTTTGGTTAGCATTATAGCTGTATCGAGCGTTGTTCTTATATTATTTTATAAAATTAGATATTCGAAGAGCAAATTTAGCGGATTTCGTTACACATCATGTAAAGCGATCTATTCGCAAATTTTATTTTTGTATCAGTTGCTTCGGCAACATTTATTCTTATAAATAATAAAGTATCGATATATTTTTCTTTAAAAGTCGCGTGAGATTACGTGAATTGTTGTGATCATAATGCCTGATTATTCGCTTCTTCTGTAATTGTTCGAGAAGTTCCTTCTCCTACTTCATTTTCTACAGTAGTGGGATTTTGAGAAGAAACTATGTTGTCTAACCATTTTCCATATTTTTTTTTTGACTTGGTGGTAATTCACTAACTCGAAACCCTAGTTTACGTTTAATTTTCCAACGCCTGTCCTCATCAATAGAATACCAAGTTCCAATTAATGTTAATATTAAACCAGGGATGCCTACTCCGAGCCCAGTGCCTAAGGAAATTTTGTCGGAATTACTTAGTTCGTTACTATTCTCTGGTTGAGGATTGAATGAAGGACTACTCGGGGTTGGTTTTAACAATGACAAAGCAGGACAATCAGATAGACTAAAAGAACTAATATTAAGGTTAGGAGCTAGGGTTAAATTAGTTAGGAGCGGATTGCCATAACATTTTAATTCTGTTAAATTTCCAGAACTTTCTATGCTTAAACTCGTTAGTGCATTATTACTAACATCAAGATGAGTGAGAGAAATCATGCCAAGGGTAATTTTCGAATAAAAATTATTAGAAAAATTGATAAATTTAAGTGAGTAACTGAATCCTCCAATAGTCGGACCAAGACGATTGTGAGAAGCATCTAATACTTCTAATTTCTTCTCACCGTATCCAAAACCAAGTCCGCTTATTTCATTAAAAGAAAAATTCAATTTGTGGACATTAATGAATCCACCAAAATTTAACCAGCCTTCCAAACTGCGGTTGCTAAGGTCTATTTCCCCTTCTATTGCTTCTCTCACCCCTCCTTTCGGATAATTTGAGTCTAAGTATTCTTGGGCATTTACCATAATATAATATTTTACACCCAATATAGAAACTTTATTTAGATTTTTTGCAATAAAATTAAAAAGTGAAAAGTAGTCAGGGTAATAACTCCTTGATTATTAAGGGCTTTTGGAAAAAATCTTCTAATTACTTAAATCCCGCTTTTTGTCAATGGTGAAAATCACCCGACTTGTCTGTGCGACGTAAAAATCGTACGTTAAAAATGCTTGCGTTTCCCTTAGGCCGTTCCAAGCTGATTCTTCGTTTAACATAACACAAGTAGAAAGGGAGAGGAGGGGGATACTAAAAATAATACAACTATGATAATTTCACGTGATAATTATACTGCAATTTTATTAATTTTATTAGATGTATGATGTAATTTAAAAATGTATTAAACGAAAAATAAATAAAAATAATCAAAGTATTTTTAAAATTATTTATTTGTATAAATTGTATGTTAAAACTAATTTCAGTATTTGTCAATATAATCTATACGTCCGTTAGTCTTAATTTCTCCTTTAATATGAAAACCTTATACACATCTCACATAGTGGATAAATTTGTTTGAAACGCTGTTTCAAAGATTCCGGAGGTGCCACCAAAGTGACCAAACCTCCGTTAAAGCGGTAGAGTCACGTGATCGATATTATCACGTGACAATCAAGTTTCACGTGTCCAGTGATGTTTAAGGGGGCGTGAAAAATATTTTTTTCACCACTAAAAATTTTCTGTCCCCAGAATACTTATAAAAAAAATGAAACCAGTAGGATGTAATGCAGGGTGACATTTGTGCAGGTCATGTGGTGGTGAAAAATCTTAGGGTAACGCTAGGGAAGATGATTTAGTCTGAAAGGTAACAATTGTAGATTTGTAATTAATCTATTTTTTTTTTGTTTTATTTTATTAAAATTATTATATACTACACCTTATTAAAAATAAAAAATTAATATTTTAAATTTTAAATAACATCAATAATAACATATTTAATATATTATATCTAAATATTTAAATATTTTGAAATGTTTAGTATTATTGATGAAGCCGAATTTACTTTATTAAAATGCCAGTATGCAATTGGGGTTAGAAATTCCAGGTGAAACCATTATATTTAGTCATTTAACTAAATTGAAATAGTTTGGTCATTTAAAATTAAAAGACGAAATGCCAAAATTTAATATTCTATGGTATTTCCATAGATTTTTTATAGATTTTCATGGTTTTTAATTATAATAATTACTTATAAAAAAAAAAATAATAATAAATTTATATTAAATATAATATTTTTTAAAGAAGTTTATAAAACTATTACATATATAATATAATTTCATATATAACTATAATTTTATATAATTAAAATTTAGGGTTTTTTTTTAGCTGGCCTAAATAAAAAACAAAAGTGAAGATTACACAAAATGATAAACAATAGAGTTACACACAGAGAAAGATTGAAAGGTAGAGAACAATGCCAAGTTCCACCATACAGCACATAAGTAACGAACAATCACAATAAACACAGAACAAACATAAGACAAATAGTAGAACAAATACAGGAAATATACACCTGGAAACAACTGAATTAGCATATGAAAAGGGAGATTTCTAAAAAAGATCCAGATAATTTAGAGGAAATAGTCAAATCTTTGACAAATGAAGAAAATGTTAATGTATTTCTAGCAAGACAGAGGTTAAGGTTTACTAAGGGGAATCTAAATAGTCAAGAAATGAAAGATTCAATGTACTTAAATTTGCACATAGCAGCACATAATATAAATGGAATAGCTAATACTCTGTCTATACAAAAACTTCACAGTTTGTTGGAATTTATTAAAGAAAACAACATTGATATTATGGCTATATCAGAAACTAATATAGATTATCATTAGGAATACTTTATAAATTAGGATATTAAATCAAAAGTTTACTTGATAATATTCAGTGAATAAGATCAAAAAACTAAGGAACAGCACTTGTGATTCATAACAGATGGATGAAACATTACTATGCAGTAGAATGCATATCTCCATATATCATAATAGTTAAATTTTTATTTATATAGAGAAATATGAATATAGTTGATATATGCCACCCCTAACAATCAAGATATAAGGAAAAACTTAATTGAGGGATATAACTAATCAATTCACAATACCATAATACTATACATTATATTAGACGATTTTAACGATATAATTAATAATAAAATAGACCGCTCGTCTAGTACTAAACAACTAAAATCACAATTTCTATTACAGTTATCACAACTGGGACTTTATGATGTTTGCAGAGCTCTTTATTCGGATACAGAGCTATTTATATATGAGAAATAGGATAAAAATAAGGATAAATTAAGCCCTATCTCGAGATCAAGAATTGATCAAATCTGGATCACACATGAGGCCGATGTTATTCCAGTAGAATTCTCAGTGCACTCATCACAGATGATCACAAATAGCCATCATAGAGGTAGGCTCTGAATCTGGTCAATCTGGTCATCCTAGAATCAATTCGTCAAATAGGCAGATTCAGATTGATCAAATAAATCCGTCAAATAGACTGGATAGATGACCAGATATCTGATCAATCCTATACAGAATTAACAAAAAATTTTCTTTTTAGGAAATTTTATGTTACATGACTGGAAACTAAATTTAGAAAAACTGGTTTTTTGTGGAATGGGTATCACCATAAATGGATATGATCAATATATTCGTATGTTACGTGATAATAATTAAAATAGCTAATCATAAATTCTGGCTGAAATTAAATAATTAGTGAGAAATATCCTTTTTTAAGGGTAGAGAAATCACTATAATTAATTTTTACTATAGTAAAATGTCCAAAAAAAAAAATTCTGTAATACAATTTTTAGTACAATCAAAACTTTTGTAATACCTAACAAAAAAGGATAAAATTTACACGGTTAAAAGGCCATAGTTTTGAACTACTATTTTTTAACTTAAAAAGATATTCATACATAAAAACTTTTTTGAAAAACTTTCGTATGAAGTTTTAAACCTGTCGCAAATATCTATTTGTTTTTGGCGAATGTGAAATAAAGAAAATTATTTGGTTCCATATTTTTAGCTTATTTTTAAGTTGATACGTCACATAAGTTATTTCTAATATTAGAAACATATAATATACTATATTTATTATACAATATTATTTTACACATATACATATATTTATCTTTGAGAACGACGAAGCCATATTTTCCAATTCTTTTCTATTACTATCGCAGTTACATCTTCAACAACACAAAATATGTGAATATTTGTTTGTAAAGTATTTCCATTTGGGTTTGGCTGATATAAATTTATCTTTAGTTTTACCACTTCACGTACAATAAGCTAATCTAGCAAGTGCTAAGCGTCTATTTTTGTTCGAATAAATTTTTTTCGCATTTCATAATAAATTTTCAATGAGGTAAACTCTTCATTGTCACACTTGAGTTGACAATAAATCTGTATAATATCTTTTTGTGTAGTTAATTTTCTGTTTTCATTCAACTTATTTATTACTTCTTAGATCACCTCTACCATCTTGATAGCATCAGTTTTTACATCAACTTTATATGCTAATTCAGCTTGCACTCGTAAGCAGTTGTCACAATGTGTACATAGAGGACTTAAAATATCACCATTCCATGCAAAATATTTAGCAAGCATTTGTTCTTTACAGATATATTGCTCTTCACAAAAATGGACAACTTTGAATATTTTTTCACATGTTTTGGCCAGGTATTCTTGCCTTTTATTTGCTTCAAAACTATTATTTATATCTTCAGTTATTCTATGAAATGCATTTTTAATTAGATCATAGTATTATTTATATTTCTTTACAAAATTACAGTATATTTACGATTCTCTACTTTAGGCTATGATTGTATAATTAGTGCAAATATCATGACGAGTATAAAAAATTACACACTTTGCAGGATTATGATCTCTTCCTGCTCTTCCAGTTTCTTGTACAAGATTTCCTATTTTGAAGAGTAAGAGTAGTATTATTAATAAAGATATTATATTTCTCATTGGCATATTTAACATCTTACCTATACTTAAGGTTACTTGCCGAAACCTAAGGGTAGTGTTCAGACCCGTAAACCGTTAATATCAGATAGAAATGGATATCCGTTATTATCAGGTATCCAGTTTGACATTTAAGTTAACGGTTATAATCTGGATATAAAATCGACTAACGGATTTAACTGGTTGGATCCAATAAAGGGTATCGGATACCTGTTGATCCAGATTCATAACAGATTAACAGATTAACCGTAATCTGTTATTTGTTTCACTATAAAATCATTACGCAGCAGTTTTTTTTAATTCATTTGCTTTATTGCTTTTAGTTTATTCAATTCTTTTTTACAAAATAAAACCAAACGATCTTTTTTATTTATTATTAAAAAACCAAATATTTTCTCAATTTAATTATTTAGAAATGAAAAATGTAAAAAATTAAAATGAACTTTTGTATTTTTTTTATAAAAAATCAAACTGAAATCTTTTTTTGTCCAAAAAATTGTACTTTATTGCTTCTAGATGCGATTTTGGACTTGGACTTTGGAATAAGACATGAGGTATAGGATTAAAATTAGAGAGAAAATATCAAGAAAGTAGTATGTGAATTTTTAACTAACCTTTCTTAATTTCTTTCCATTTTTTTTTAGTTTCTTGTCGTATCTTTCTGGACGCCTAGAACTCAGATTTCGGCTAATGGATTTGATCACTTAGAAAAAAGTGCATGTTTTGAAACTTTGGAATAGGTAAGGTTGCTTGCTGAAACCTAAGGGTTTAGGCAAGATGGCGTTTTGCTGAAAAGCGAAATTCTGCTGAAACTATATTAAAGTTATATTAAAAAACTGGCGAAACTCTGGAGAAAGGCGAAACTGCCAAAACTTATTATAAATGCCGAAACTGCCAAAACTCTGCTGAAATTATAATAAATCTATAGTAAAATTTTGACAAAACTAATCGTAAGATTTTGAAGAGGTTTAGACAAGCAACCTTAGGAATAGGGAGTTGAGATTTTAGAGAACATTAGTAAAACTTTAACTAATGTTACTTCTAATTTTTTTTTCCTTGTAGGTACCTTTCTGGACGTCTTGATGTAAGATTTGGTCTTTGACTTCAGAATGGAAGGTAGGTTTGAGAATTGGGAGATAGGGAACATTGGTAAGACCTTTACTAATGTTTCTTTTATTTTTAGTTATGGGTATTTACTTGAACGTTTTGGATCTTAAAAAATTGGGACGAAAAATCTGATGGATTAAGGATTGAGAATTTTTTCTTTTTTTTAGAAAGTAGAAAATAAAATGGTTTTTGTTTGTGTTTTTGCAATAAGAATCTGAAAATATTCTTTCTTTTTTTTATATTTTAATTAAAATAAAATGTTTTAACATGATATTAATTATTAAAATTTTAAAATTATTTTACGATTTTTTTTTTTTTTCATTGTTACTTATTATAAAAAAAGGGGTAATTCCACAATTGATTTAGTTTAAAAATTTGTACTACGCATTACGTCCATCATCCAATTATCTTTAATGGAATAATCTAATTATATCAAAATCAAAAATTTTTTATCTTTCGAGTGTTTTAATTACAGAATATGGGTAATAATACTGATATAAGACAAGATCAATCTTGCCCCTCAACTCCTAAGGATGAATTACCAACAAAACGATTAAAAATAGCTGAAAAAAAAGGAGCTGGACATGGAATTATTTTGAAGAAATGGATACTGAAGAGCAAACAGGGGATAAAGGAGAACCACTTAAAAGATGTAAGTTTTTAGATGCTAATGGAAAAATATGCGGAGCTCTTTACATTAATGATGGTTCAACTGGAAATGCCATCAACCATTTATTAACTGATCACGAAATATCAAGGGATGGTGAAATTAATAAAGTTAGTCTTGTACTCTTCTTAATTTTTTTTATTTTTAAAAATCAATTTAATTAATTGATTGTTTCTATTATGCAGAATCAGCAAACTATTCAAACTGTTATGCGTGTTCATAAGCATAAAGACAATAGGCAAAAAGAACTTTGTAAATTTTTAACAGACTGGATAATTGATAATCTTCAACCATTATATGTTGTCCAAAGTCCTTCATTTCGTCGGCTTATTAGTGAATTAGATCTGGTTTTTATTATGCCAGATGAGAAAGGTATTAAGAAAGTTATTGGTAATACTTATAATTATACCTTACCAGCATTAATTAAAAAAATTAAGTTAAAGGCAAAAAATGTTTCATTAACTACTGATATGTGGACTTCAAGGGGTGGACAAGGATATATAGGCATTACATGTTCCTATATTGATTCCAATTTTAATCTTAATGAAATTACATTGACTGTTAATTATGTTTGATACCCTCATCCCTATAAAAAATATGTATACGGTTTTTACACTGTATATACGTATTTTTGATACAGTTCGCATTTTTACATACGGCATATCAGTAT
>QZLH01001053.1:24419-35439 GCA_003833135.1 Oehlia diaphana | reverse complement strand
ATTGGAAGCAATATCAGTGATGAGCCTTGAAGATAACTTTAAAAATATATTAGATTCTTCCAAAGAGCCTGAAATTTTTGAAGAATCTGAAAATCCTAATTCCAAAACTTGCACAGAATTTCCTAATAATGCTTATAAAGATCTAATATTATTAGTAATAAAATACAAAATAAACAATAAAGGTGGTAATGAAATAATACGCTTTTTTAATAAACATTCAAATTTTACAGAATCACTATTACCAAAAAATATCGAATAGGAACGAGTATTTATGAATAACATGAAGTTTTCTAATTTATAATTTAGTAAAGTTCTCATAACAAAATATAAGGATAAAAATTATTTTCTTTATTATCAAAATTTAATACAGTGCATTAAAAATATTTTAGCTATTCCTGACATAACATAAAATTTTACGTTATCTTACTAAATAATATTTATTTTAATTTATTTATATTATTTTATAGTATAATGGAGAAAGTATTTATGGTAAGCAAAATACTGGAAAATGGTAAAAGACTATGCAAGAATCCTTACCTACTGGTTCCAAATTATTATCAATTATTTTATATTCAAATGCAACAACTACAGATATATTAGGAAAAAGTTAATTGCATCCAATATATATTACATTAGGCAATATCCCAATATAGCATCATAATAAACAGAATGCAAAGCAACTTTTGAGATATTTACCAATTTTAGAAGTTGCAAATAAAGATCTGGTTCATGATACCTTTCATAAATCTTTACATTATTTACTAGAACTGATTATTTTATTAAAAGATGGTATAGACCATTTTATAAATAATGAAAATACTTGGTTTTATTTCTGTAGTTTCAACTATTATTGCAGATTGGCCAGAAGCTGCAAGTTGTTGTTTAGTTTATAAATCTTCCAATTCAAGTCTTTCATGTCACTCCTGTTTAATTAAAAGGGATAATCTTGCAAATATAGACTTATCGGTTAATGATGTAATACTAAGAACTCATGATGAAATACATAAATATTTTGAAAATGATACACAAAAATCTGTTTGCATAGAATCTATACATAATTTTTTCCAGGATTTGCCATATGTAAAAGTAGAAATAATTATAATAATATATATATATATTAACTATAAATATTTATATTATCAAAAAATATAAATATCTACTTGATTACTGTTCCTGACAGAATGCATCATTTAGATTTGGGTTTATTTTATTATCAAATTATCTTCACGTGCGATATCTTAAAATTGCAATATGTTAATGGTAATAAATTAGTTGAAGAAGTAGATCACTGTCTAGCAGTAATTCTATGTTTTCCCACCATTAAAATTTTTCTAATGGACTGCAGTCAATTGCAAGATTAACTGCTAATAAATATCGAAGTTTGATTAAAGTCATGGTATTTGTTATTGATAACTGAATTTATATGATGAAAATAATAATGAAGTAGATAATTTTGTAAATAATGATGATCTTGCAAAATTATACGAATATTGGAATGAAATGTATATTTTAAGTAGATATGAAGAATTTAGTGAAAGTGACTTGGAGAAATTTAATGTACTATGTATTAAAATTTTAGTAAAATTGAAAATTTAAATTAAATAAATTAAATTAACATTTAAATTTTAGGATGCAATACATAGATAGGCCTAGATGTTTGTCAAGACTTTTAAATTTGTTTTTCCTTCCAATTTGAAGTTGCCTAAATTGCATTCATGGGTTTATCACATTATTGACTCAATACGATCTTATAGTATAATAAATGGCTATATCACAGAAACTTACAAAAGTCTTTATAAATATTTCGTTAAAATACCTTACCGAATTAGCAATAAAAAAGATGTCGAACCTTAGCTTTTATGAACTGTAAGTATTTGGAAATTTATTTATTGTATATATTTATTATATAACTTAAGATGGAAATTAAATTAATAGATAAAACATCAAGCAATATCTATTAGAATGTCTCAACATTCAGTGAATCTGGCAAAAATACCTCGCACTTGTAAATTTTCTGCAAGACTCTTTGAATTCTCTTTACAAGATGCAAATACATTTTTTAATGAAAAAAAAGATTTTGTAGTCAATAAAATGCAGACTGGTTTTGCTAGATTTATAAGTTGTCTGGATTCATATCTAGATTTACTTGATGATTTCACAATTATTAGTGAAATCTGAATAAACATATACGGATCAGTAACACTAAAAAATGGTGCCATAATAAATACCACAAACAGGTATCATAATAAAGTATGGTTTGCTATTTTAATAGATTTTGAAGAATCAAATGATTATATATCATACAAAGAACTTTGTTATGGACAGGTATTTTTCCAATTTTTGTAATAATTTATTATAAAAGTATTAATAAATATTTATTATTTATAGGCCTTATTGTTAGTAAAAGTATTAACAGACCTACCGCTAAATCTTGCATTAATTCAATGGTACGATTTTAAATCTAAAAGGAACCCATATTTATATAGATGTCCTCATTTAAAATTGATAGAATTATATAAAACTTTGTAGCTATAGAGTCTATATATGGTGTCATTCATATAGTATTCTGATTTGATAAACAAAATGAATATTTTGTAAATAAATATATTTTTTAGTCACTTGATATAGGAGTTTTGATTTATTTTAATAAAATTATATCCTTAAAAGAATTTATAGTCACATTTTCCATATCATAAATAAAATGCAGATTTATTTATTTAATTATTAACAACGCGAGTATAACATAAATAAATCATGACTGAAATTTGTGTTCAATTTGTGTACAATTTGTGTTGATAATTCTGGTAAAAAATCATTAATTTTGGCTAAATTTCGTTAAATTTAATAAATTTGTGTTGAATTTATTTTGAATTTGGGTTGCGTAATTTTTTATTTATCACAAGAGGATGATATTTAGTAATTGCATATACGATGTACAAGATTTTTTTTATAATTTTTTTAAGAAATGTATGCAAAATATTTAATCAGAATATAATTGATTTATTTTTAAATATGATATATTGATAATTTTTTTAAGAAATGTATGCAAAATATTTAATCAGAATATAATTGTTTTATTTTTAAATATGATATATTGATATTTATATTTAAAACAATTAAACATATACATGATTTTCAATTATTTTTAATTGAAATGAAACTGAAATCAAACTAAGATTTTTTTTATTTTTGATTTAATCATGATATTTATATTTAAATAATCCATATCTGCATGAGATTTAATTAATACGTTTAATGATGAAAAGTGTAATAAATTAAATTTTAATTGAAATGAGAAATATAATCAAACCAAAGAGGTATTGTTTAAATTTTATTTAAAGTGACTTTTATGACATTCTTTTAAATTTTTACTCATTCCAAAATCAAATTATAAAAATCAAATCTAATCTAATAATGCCTCATCACATACGTTCACGTCATTCTCACTATAACGTCCATTGGAACTGGATTATGATGGATGAACTTGTTGACATACGCTAAGACAGAAACTGTGCCTATCACAATATTAATAGTAGAAGCCACCATGATTTTTGGGACTCTATTGCCAATAGGTTCATATGATTAATATCTATAATTTCTTTAAGAAAGAATTTAAATTCAAATTAACTAATCCATTTAATTGAATCAGAATAAATAGAATATTTCAAATGAAGGTTTCTGGACAATAGTGCAGCCAAAAGTAAAGGAACCTCATCAAGGATTACCATGTAAGTAAATAAATAAAATTACATTCATATAAATTAAATTTATTTATCGAATATTCAAACTGATTTTGATATTTAGAACTATGTTTTTTATCGTAATGGTAACCCTGGGTGGCAGCTGTGGACGCGTACTGGTTAAAGATATTATTATGAATTTAGAACGAGATTTTGGGAGAGGCTGGGTAATTATACTATAATAAAATTTATAATTAATATTTACGTTCATATTTTAAATTTGATAAATTTGATCAATTTTAGTCATGCATAATGATCGTAGGAGAAGGAGAAACTTACTTACGTATCGTAGAAGATAATTATTTTTATTTTTTTATTATTTATTAAGTGAGTAGCTAGACTCAGTCTGTACTAAATATCAGCTGGAGACTCACATTTTTTTTGGGCTGTGACTGATACTGATATTTACGTTGTACAGCCTGAGTACTATTTTATAAAATAGTAGCGAACAAGTATCAAATGTGTATTTTTTTATTAAGTTATAATAAAAATTAGAATTTACTTTAATTTTTAACATAAAAATTGTAAATAATAAAAAATTTGTAAATAAAAATAAATTTGTTTTCCCAAACTTAAAAAAAAGGTGTTTATATAAAAGAAAAGGTGTTTATATTATTTTTGATTATTCAATAGTATCACATACCCCTTGTATACGTTCTACTGCATACGCAGCTTAACGATTAAATAGTAATATTACGCAGGTTTATAATCTCATAAATTTTCAAAATATTTTAATTGTAATATTACGCAGGTTTACAGTTTTGTAAATTTTTGAAATATTTTAACTGTAATATTATGCAGGTTTACAGATTCATAAATTTTCAAAATATTTTAACCGTAATATTATGCAAGTTTACAGTCTCATAAATTTTTGAAATATTTTAACCATAATATTACACAAGTTTACAGTTTCGTAAATTTGCAGAATATTTTAACCGTAATATTGCATAAATCTTACAATATTGAAAACTTATGTAATATTTTAACTGTAATATCATATAAATCTTACGAAATTGTAAACTTACGTAATATTTTAAAATTTTTTGAAATATTATGCCATAAATTTTCATAAACTTACAAAATTGTAAACTTACGCAATTTTTTGCGCTATAAAATTTCCTGATGATATGTTATGAAAGGCTGGTGAACTTGCAATTCTGAGATCACCAGGCGTAAAACTAACTATGATCTCTGGTAGATCTACATGCAAAAAGGTTTGAAAATTCCATTTGCATGTACTTTTATAGAATTCTTAACACCAGATGACAATACTAATTATGACTCATACCTCCTTAACTTTAGCTTTACACTCTTTTTCTCAGCAAGATATAAAGCAATATAGAAGTATGTAGAAGTTCCCATCCACTAATCTTCTTTGCAAATTTTTTAAGGTGTGTATATATCAGAAATTATGTATGGAAGAGAACAGAGTTTTTATCACTATGGGATTTGTATTTAGGAAAGTAAGATGACTACCAGTAACAGTAATAATATTTTAAGTCTTAATTGTATTATTCCTGGTGATAAATTCAAAAATACTGAAAATAAGATGGTTAACCAGCTCAAACCAATGATCAGAAAGTGGTAGCCAAACTGATTCCAACATATCGATCCAAGTAAACTTATTTTCTACAAAGCACTTAGTAAGAATATGGCTTTAGTTTAAAGCTCTAAATGGTCTGGATTGGTCCGGATTAGGGAGTAACCTGGGACCAGACTGAAAAATTAGTTCATTTCGGTCTGGTTTGGTTTATATTAAAAGGAGAATCCAGGACCAGATCAGACCAGACCAGTTATTTTAGTCTGGTCTAGTCCGATCCTATAATAAAAAAATGTTGCGCATTTTTTTTATAATAATATATTAAAAAAAATGTTTTTGCAACATTTTTTCATTAAATTAATTAAAAAACGTTGCGAAAACGTTTTTCTAATTAAAATTACTTTGAAAAAACATTTCGCAACATTTTTTCATTAAATTATTATAGAAACATTGCAAAAACTTTTTTTCTATAATAATATATTAAAAAAAATGTTTTCGCAATGTTTTTTCATTAAATTAATTAAAAAAACGTTGCGAAAACATTTTTCTAGTTAAAATTACTTTGAAAAAACGTTTCGCAACATTTTTTCATTAAATTATTATAGAAATATTGCGAAAATGTTTTTCTATAATAATATACTAAAAAAAAATGTTTTCGCAATATTTTTTCATTAAATTAATTGAAAAAATGTTGGGAAAACGTTTTTCTAGTTAAAATTACTTTGAAAAAATGTTTCGCAATGTTTTTTCATTAAATAATTATAGAAACGTTATGAAAACATTTTTTCTATAATAATATTTTAAAAAAAATGTTTTCGCAATATTTTTTCATTAAATTAATTAAAAAAAACATTGCGTAAACGTTTTTTTATAATAAGATATTAAAAAAAATGTTTCATAACATTTTTTATTTAATAATTACAATCACAACGGTTTTAATATAAAACTATTACAAAAATGTTTATTCGGTCCAGTCCAGTCCAATCCATAAAATTTGGTCTGGATTAGATTTATAATCTGAAACTGGACCGGACCGGACTGAATATTTTGGTCCAGGTTGAAGCATCAACCTGGACTGGACCAATCCGAATTTTTGGTCCAGATTGCTGGATTAGGACCGGACTGATTAGAGCTTTACTTTAGTTTTTCTCAAAACCTTAAAAAAGGAGAAGGAAGGTAATAAGAATTATGGATAACGCTTGCCTTCACTGTTGAAAATCAGTTCATTTTTAATCATAATGATCAAAAAAAAAATCTGCTAGCGTTAAGCCAAATGAAAATAAAGTCAGCATTGTTGTATGCCCTCCTGATAATAATTAGAAATTTTATTCACAGTATTATGTAGTGATATAGTCACAATTTTTATGTATTATATGCTGGCAATATTTTTATTTCATAAATAAAGTATTATTATTTTATCAATAGTACAGTCACCTCAGAAAGTATTGCACGATTTGAAAATAAAGTCAAAAATAAAAATATTTGTATTTTTCCACTAATATATGTATTAATAAAAAATTTATATCTAGTTTGCTTTCCATACTATATTAAATTTTCACAATTCCAGGGTGGTAGCCTTTTCAAAAACAGAACTATTTAAATTTTTATTTTTTCTTCAGTACAGCTTTAAGTTCACCTACAGCTCTTAGGAGGGGGTCATGCTTCTGGGCAATATATTGGATTGTTTCTAATTGTTCTGTACTTGGTTTAAATTAAATAAATTTGTTGGTAAATCAGTAGTTGCAATTTTATCTAATTTTAGCTGATTTTTGACTTAATATGAAGGTTATAATTATTTTGCCACTTGTGATTAACTTGACATCAAAGGCTCATTGGATTCGTCTCATCAAGATGAGTTGAATGGTGCTTGGCACATGACTCTAGAATCAATATATGTTAATGTGTGCATTAAAACATATTTTGGACGTTTTGATTATTAACCTGTGATATACTGATGTTATACACATGATCTGGCCATCATTCAACGCCTTTTGATGAAACAAATCCAACGAGCCTTTGATCATCAAAATCGGACCATTGAATGGCGAGATATTCCTGATTTTTAACATATGACTCATCTTGATGTGACAAATCCAATGAGCCTTTATTTATCAAATTCGGATCATTGGATGCTAGGATAATCATAGTGGCCGAATAATTATGACCTCCATCTGTAAGTGATCGTGCAATACTTTCCGAGGCGACTGTACATGAGAAAACGGGGCACATGTAATTATGTGGACTATAAATCTAACATTTTCCCAATACTGGTCTAGCCTATATAAAAAACGTGTATGTGAGGACAAGAACAAAAAAGAATTTTTATTTGCGAAAAAATACTGAAAATTGGAGGCTAAGTCCCGAACATTTGTATTTATTTTTTTCATGTATTAATAAAAAATTTTTCTTGGCAAAAGTGATCAGCGTGAACAATTGTTCACGCACACATGATCTTTTATTTGAAATACCGTCACATATATTTATTATCTATTTTTTCCGGAAAGTTTTAGCATTGAATTAGGCCATATCGGGTTTTTGATTTTTCATGAAAGAGAATCTATCGGAATTTTTACATATGTATTTAATTTGATCTCGAGAACATATTGTTCTATATCATCACGAATCCATTCAGTAGTTTTATTCCATCCTTCATATTTACCATCCTTTGTTGTAACATAGTTCTGATAACGAAAATTATCAAAAACATGATTTATATCTGGAACAACAAAATATAGATGGATCGGCAAATTTCTTCCCAGATGTTTTTCCAATTTACTAAGACCATTTACCTACATAGTATAAATATATTCAGTACATAATACACAATGCTAATATGTGACTTATATTTACCTTAGTATCATGTTTTCCTGCAGTTGTTATTTGATATAAATGATGAATTCCATTACACTGAGGTGCAATGGCATCAACGGACTCAAAATTTTTAATTTTGGGAAAATTATAATACCCGGAATTTATTTCTTGAACATCATCGTACCGGTTGAGTTCCAGACCTTGAAGTTCAAGATCTTGTTCAGGCCATTTATGATTATCATCAGTTAAGCGTCGTATCTTAAACTTGCCACCTTTTCGCAAGACATCATGTGCTAACATTTCAAAAAAAATGCCTGCTAAGGTGCCACCGGAACCTCCTGCAAAACTTCGTATTACATTAATAATTGTATCTTTTGTATTATTTTCATAGTATTTGTACAAAGCCTCACATATTTCTGCTGATGCAGGAACATACGTTTTATTTGTAAAATCAGCATTAGGAATAATATGTATGGCTTTTCCGGAGTAATCATCATCTAAGTCGCCCCATCATCTTTAAGGTATTTATATACATTAAACTTAGAGACTATATAATTAAGATCCGGTTCGTCATCATATTCAACAAAGACTCG
Source organism: Oehlia diaphana (assembly GCA_003833135.1). Taxonomy (NCBI): domain Eukaryota; kingdom Fungi; phylum Glomeromycota; class Glomeromycetes; order Glomerales; family Glomeraceae; genus Oehlia; species Oehlia diaphana. The sequence goes on along the minus strand of QZLH01001053.1, from coordinate 26,755 downwards.
TCGCGGAACGCAACCCCACCTCTCAATTAATTCCTTGACTCGAGTATCAGATACTTTGTCCTTATACTGATCATTCCAATTCCAAACATGCCAGATTTCTTCCTCTGACCAAATCGGGGCATAGTATTTTATAGGATGTATTTTTACAAAATCATGCCATAGTCCATGTTTTGGAGTTGTAACTACAAATGTATATTTTGTGTTCCATGGTGCAGGAGTTACAGAATCAGCGATGTAAAAGCAATCACCTCGTGGGTGTTCAAATGTTGGACTTAAAATTTCCATTACAGCCTTGTTTGGTTTGATATAAAGAATACGTGATTTTCCTTGAAATGACTGTTCATAGATGATATCATCTGTATTATATCGACGAGTTATATAGAAAGCCAAATACAATGAAAAATGGGTTTTTCCGATGCCAGGTGATCCGATTATAACGCATCCTTTTTTTCCCTTAATACGATCAAGTTCAATCTTTTCAATCATCTGTAAGTACGACTTCTTTATTAATATATCTTGAGTTGATATTCCATATACTATTCCATCTGGTGACTTACAAAGACGTAAAAATTTCACAAAATCCATTTTAATCCTTTCTCCTGATTCTACCACGGGAACATAATCGCAAAAAATTAGCTCATTTTGTGAATTTAGCATTACGTTATTGCCCAGCACAATCTTATTTCCTTCAACTTTCATATATTTAGATAATGGTTCTGACATATATTTAACATTGTTTGCATTGTCAGGCAATTTAAGAACAATTTGAGCTTTAGGAAGCTCATTCCAAAAATCTCTCTCATGAGGAGGAACAGGTTCGCGATTATAAACTTGAGGTTCAGCTTGTCGTTTCATCGGAATAGAAAGTGATTCACCAGTGGTTCCTAATCGAATAAAAAAAAATATGTGAGATAACGCGAATTCTTGTTCGAGAGGTAAACCATTGGGAGACACTTACCAGTGGTGGCGGGCGGTTGTGGCCGGACGATTATTATGTGGATATGTTCATCGACTGGATCTTTAGGGAAGCAAAACGCAATTTCTTTCCTAGAGGACATAACTTTACCTCCAAGTTCTTCAATGTTAATATCGGAAGGAGGCTTGGTATTAAGAATTTTCATTCTTCCGACATCTTCGTCAGGAATACTAACTTGCCATAGGATTAAGTCTTTTGCGTCAATATTGGTGAAGCTTATTGGATTTATTTTAGTGATTAATTCTCTGAGTTCCCCAACTTTCTTGTCACTAGGAAGTTTAACCGGGAAAGCAGTTTCAGTGTTATCACCTAGAACGATACAAAATACCATGATTTCTCTATATCTGCAATCGCAAAAATCGAGAGTTAAAAACGAGGGTCAAACAGTAATTTTTCAGTATAAACACAAGTAAAAGACCTTATGGATACAGTGCTAGATCTAGCAGGTAGGGAATTTTCCTCAAATTTAGTTTGTACCCGGAACGGCGAAAGTACTCGAGATAGCGAAGAATAGTTCGACATTTTGATTATTTATCATATATATATATGTTTCCATAAACGGTTGTTGACTAATTACTACGAACTGTGAGTCAGTAATACTACGAACTGAGTCAGCGATGTGTCAAGGAAATTACGAAAAAAAATTTATCAATCGAAAATCAGCCACATGTCACAATGTCACATGAGAGTGCCGATCAAAATAATGATATTGTCCATTTTTTTTTCGTACAGCATCACGGAATGCAAGCAACATAAATTTTCGGCGGGGCTTTACTAAGGTTCATATTCATTTATTTCTGACACTGCATGCCTCATATAAATATACAGTAATTTTGCGACTATATTTATTCTATCGATTATTGGGACAAATAATATGTTAGTATAGATTTGTTCATAGCCGGAGATTCTATTTATCTTTTTCTTCCGATATGTGCATTACTGATCCGCGTCTCATAATTTTCGAATAGATAGCAACCAATTGGTACGGTATAGCACCGAAAGCATCTACTGTTACAAGCAAGACTGAATGTTGAATCTCACTAACAGAAGACGCCCGCACTGACTTGCGTAAGCCCTATAAAAAATTTTTTTTTGGATGTATTCCGATTTTTATCTGGTTTATGTATTCCGAAAATTTTCTGATTTTTATTATCCGATTTTATTACGGAAAGTGATCATTTTTCGGAACAATAATTACAGATTTTACCCGAAATTGCTCAGTAAATTTTATGAATGTAAACGGAATATTATCAGATATTTTATAATTATATTATCCAAAAGTATCCAGATTTACAGGTTCTTTTTATTCATATTTTCCAGCTATTATCTGAAAGTACTTATTCTATTTTTTAGCTTTCTT
>QZLH01001052.1:12016-33272 GCA_003833135.1 Oehlia diaphana | reverse complement strand
ATTCCATCCGAAACTTACATTAGTTTAATTGAGAGCATGCACGCTGAATTGAAGCATGCATTAAAAACAATGGATGGCCAACTAAATATTAATTATTATTAATAAAATATGATCTTTATTGGTTGACCGGATACTTTTGGGAGGGTAGTGTATGTTAGTAATGGAATATGCCGATGGTGGTTCTCTTAGAAATTATTTGAAGAAAATCTTCCATAATCTTACTTGGAATGATAAATATAACTTGGCATATCAATTAGCTTTTGCTGTATTATGCTTACATAGCGAGGGAATTAGTACACCGCGATTTGGTAATATTTACTTTTAAACCAATTCAAATAAATTTAAGAAATTATGACGTATTCCATAAATTAATATACTGTACATATATATTCTTTTTAGATAACACTCCGGTAATGTATTGGTTCATCAAAACACTATCAAATTAGCCGATTTCGGTCTGTCAAAAAGAATTGATGCATCCTCAAAACAATCAAAAATATTTGGAGTTATTCCTTATATTGATCCTGTAAAATTTAATAGATTTAAAAAGAAAAATAATTCAACATTAAATGAAAAGAGCGACATTTATAGTATTGGTATATTATTATGGGAAATTTCTAGTGGTTACCCACCTTTTTATACTGAAGGTGAAGATTATGATATCAGTTTAGCTATAGATATATCACAAGGTCTTAGAGAGAGTCCTATCCCTAATACGCCCGAAGATTATATGAAAATTTATACTCGTAAGTGACAAAATATAATAAATACAGTACTATTTATTGATATTAGTGTTTTAATTCATTAAAAATTTATATATATTTAGAATGTTGGGACGGTGATCTAGATAAACGTCCAACTTCAGATCAGGTAGTAGAAAGATTACAATCAATTATTACAAAGAAAAACGTAATAACAGAAAATTATCAAATGCAACTAAATCTTGATGTTAACTCAATAAGTGATAATATCAATGTTAGTGCTACCTTCTCAAGTAATGAATTATCTCAGATTATTCAAAGTTTTGATAGTATTAATTTATTATATATATCATCATCAAAAGATGAAATTAATGAAAATATTTCATCTGAAAGAATTTTAATTTAGTAATTAGTGAAATAGTAGAACTTCTTATTAATGTAGAAAATGAAGGAAGAGATTCAACAATAAACAATCATATTTTTAATTATAATCTTAGGAAACATAATATGACTTCAACAAACCTTTGTATTTGGTTAATAAATAATCAAAATAATCCAGATTCAATTTTTTTATTTGGTTATTTTAATTTTTTAGGAATTCATAGAAGAAAAAATTATGAAGATGCATTTAATTTATTTAATAATGCATCAGAACAAGGTCATATATTAGCACAATATTATGTTGGAATATGTTATCAATTTAGTTATGGAATTGTAAAAAATGAAAAGTTAGCCATGAAATATTTTGAAGAAGTATTTAATAAAAATTTTTCAGCAGGGGCATTTAAAATTAGTCTTATTCATTATAATGAGAAAGATTTAAAAATGGCAATTTATTGGTGTGAAAAGGCAGCAAATTTAGGACATTATATAGCTCAATACAATATTGCAGTTTCATATAAAAATGGTATAGGTGTTGATAAAGATATTAATAAAGCTTTTGAAATATTTAATCAATTAGCTGAACGAGGAAATGTAGAGGGAATAATGATGTTAGTTACTTGTTATTATAAGGGAACTGGAACTAATGTTAATAAGCAAAAAGCCTTTGAATTATTTCAAAAAGCAGCAAATTTAGGGTATAGTGAAGGTAAACGTAATATTGCTTATATGTATGAAAAAGGTGAAGGTGTTGATAAAGACTATGTTAAATCTTTTGAATTATACCAACAATTAGCCGGAAAAAATGATTTGGAAGCTCAGTATAGTCTTGTGGAACTGATAAAGATCATAAAAAAACTTTAGAATTACCTAAGAAATTAGCAGAAAAAGGTCATTATGATGGAACGATGTTATTAGGGTATTGTTATGATAATGGAATTGGAACTAGTATTGATAAGCGAAAGGCATATACATTATTTCTAAAAGCGACACTTTTAAATTTGGCTCTCGCGTTTAAGAATGGAGAAAGTATGGAAAATAGTTGTAATAAAGCTTTTAAATTATTTAAAGCTATAGGTACAGGAAAGATTTTAATGGAATAACTATGTTAGGGTATTATTATCTTAATGGAATTGGAACCTAGGTTGATAAACAAAAAGCATTTGAATTATACAAAAAAGCAGCGGATTTAGAATATGATTTAGCACAATACAATCTTGCTCGTATGTACAAAGAAAGAAATGGAATTGAAAAAAATATGGATCAAGCAATCCATTGGTATGGACAATCTGCTAAACAAGGAAATGAAGATGCTCAAAATAAAATACAAGAATTAAAAAAATAAATATTTTACATATGTATTATTAAAAATAATGTTGCATACTGTGGCTTATAGACTAGTACACCAGAAATTAACACAAAGTGATTGCACAATCCCATTTCAATGAAAACATAATGCTGATAAATAAGATAAAAATAATAAATTTATATTAAATAGATGCTTTATTGATATGATGTATTTTTACTTCTATGTTGCGGTCATCACTTTGATGATTTCTGCCATACTAATAAAGAAAAAAAACAAGGAATTTAGAAAGAACCATATATTTTTTCTATATTGCAAAATATTCATTATTTTGTAATACAGTAAATTATAATTTTTTTAAAAGCAAAAAAGTTCTCAGATATTTCTTTTTGAAGGTTAGCAAACCTTAACAGTTAACTAAGAAGCACTAAATATTTTTTTCCTACTGTGTGATCGGTCATTGTACACAACTATGAAATCACATTTTTACTTGATACACAATAATAAACAAATTTATCTACTCTATTGATATAACTATTTGCTATCGCTATCCTCTCTTCTGGTACCTTGCACATTTATAATGCGTTTTTGTTACCATTTAAAACTTCTGAATCATCTGATTCCTTTACTTTAACATCTTTCAATACATCTTGATTACCATTAACCTCCTTAATTCTGCTACTGAAATCTTTGTTCAAATCATTAAAATGTTCAACCTTATCTTTCCCTGAATCCGTCAGACCCGCTACATTGTCCTCCAATAGTTTGTTGATGATTGTATTATTATTTGGCTTCGTCCATTGGAGTCTTCTTGGTTCTGAAAGTACATCCTTCCTAATTATTTCATCTTGACTTTTCAGTTGACAATTTATATATTGCGTTCATCATATCATTCTCATTGTTAAAGTAAATAAGGACATATTTAAGCTTGTTAATCCTAACTACTTTACCGAAATGACCCCTGTATTTGCCGATATGTTCTTTAATTATCTTTCCGTCTGTTACTCCATCATCTTTCATCGCTTGCCAACAACTTCTCTTTTGTATATCTCGTATCATCAAACTTGGATCAAACAATTCAAAAAAAAATACTCGCTTAAATATATCCATAATTTTTGGTAAAGTGGAGTTTGGCCTTGACCGTCTTGTATTTGTAATATCGTTTAATCGTAAATTTGTCGACATGACTTACTTCTCTTATAGTTTCATATACTGTATAACTTCCTTTCAATGCCAAGGAAAATCATAAAACGTAATGTCACGTGTTTTCTGAATAAGAAACTTCGTGTAATGCATGGCAGCCCATTCCTTATCCCGACCGATAAGGAACGAATCAGAGATTTGTAAAAGAAAAAAAGAAAGAAAAACTAGAGCTATAAAAAGAAAAGGTTAGAAAGAGTGGACGGTAAAACCATTTCTTGACATGATATAAAAGTATAAGTGGTAAGCACTATACATAAAATGGAACATGATAATAGTTATACAGTATACACGTACTATTTCTATTAGAGAAGACACATCTGTTTAATTGGTGGTAAAACGATCAACTATGTAAAAAATTGGAGGATGAAAATAAAATAAAGAGCAGGCCAACTTGATTTTTATAATTCCTAAAATCATGTTGAGGGCTACAATATTCAAAAAGTCTTGACGCGTGATCGATGACCTGTTCGTTGAGTCAAGGAGAATGATGCGTTGGTATCTATTCGTAAAATTTCTGGCGTGTTGTGATTTTTACGGTAATCAATAAATTGTTTTTTTGTTAGGCCCTGAGCCAGTTTCCATTGTTTCCATTGCAAGGAATGTTGTTTCCAAATATTTAGTTTGCATTCCAAACATGAGGATACTAAACATTTAAATGGAGTGATAATGATTTGTTTGCGTGATTAAATATGTGCTTGTAAGATTTTAGTTAGATCATAACATAAGATCGGAGTAGTAAAAAAGCCTCTGTAAATAATGGTTTGCCCAATTGAAAGTAGGAGAATATTTAATTGTGTCATGGACATAATGAGCAGGTTATCCTCATTTAGTTGGACCAACATTGCCAGAAGTTGTACTAGGCGTGTAAAAGCTGATTGTATTGCGTTTTTTAAATTGGGGCAACGCCACAGATGTGTTGATTAGTTTCTTCCGCCGAGTGGCAAAGCAAACGATTAAATATTAAATTAGGGAAATTTCTTTTATTGAATATATCTAAAGTGGGTAAAGTGTTACTTTGAAGTCTGAATTTCCCGTATAGAAACTTTTGGTGTGTAATCTGATATTTGCTCTTTCTTTGTTACTTCAGCCTCCTTTTCTTCCAGAACACGTGACTGAGTCTTTGCTGCGGTCTTCTGAAACATTTTTTCGAAGAGCTTCAGTAATAATTTTCTGATAGTTTTACCATCCCATAATATCAATAATGTTCCCATATGTAACGACTGATACCGGTTGAATGTATTCTTGTAAAAGCCTCTATTAGATTTGATAGCAAAAATAATAGAAAATAAAGATGATGTTTAATTAACGTGTGCAACAAAAGGTGTCATACTTATGCAATGTTCTCCTGCACTTTGTAGTGCATCCAACAAGTTTCAGATCTGTCTTTGTTGGAAGAAATGATGTTGTGAAATATTTTTATTATTAATTTTCTCGCCGAATATTTCTTATCATCACATCCATAAGTCTTGAAATCTACAAGAGCATATCAATGTTAAAATATAAATTATAACTCTGATCTTTTAGCTAAACCTAGACATAATTTGGATAATAAAGGCATTATATTAGCCTAAAATAAATACTATATCACCTACCTGTAGCGATTATAAGCCTAGTTTACATTTTCTATTTCATATTACATAATATTTTCCTTCGTAATTTCTATCATATTGCCATTTTCATCGTTATAACAAGCACTCATATAAACACTTGTGAAATTACGATTATGCCAAAGCATTATAGCATTCAATCCTTTTTTTCGCTGTTCTTTAGTTGGCCAATGGTGGTTCGGTTCATCTTCGCATGTGAAATGTACCGTCCAAATGTCACGAATACAGAGACTCCTCTTAAGTAATTGGGAATATTTCAGAGTTCGTTCAAAATGTTCATCCAATTCCTTTTTACTAGTTGAAGTTGCAAGGAGTTCAAGTATTACTGTTGGTTTGCCAGGCCAACTTGAAGGTGCCGTTATCACCAAGTCACTATAAGAGTGTTTATTTCTTTTTGTCATGTGGTATTGACTCATAACTTCGAACCCTATTGATGATATCCAATTTGTAAAAGTGGCAGCAAGCTGCTGTTGGTATACACTTTCTCGAGGAACCAATACATTAGAACATCCCCCAACAGGCACTTGTGCTGTTTTATATGAATGCAAAGCTGCCAATTCTATATTTTCTTTATCAAAAACACGAACAGCATCGCTTAGAGCTATAAGCATATCTATGCTGTGATCTGTGCGTTTTGGTACTTCTGTTGATGGACAAAACTTGAAGATATCTGGTAGTACATAACGTAAGATCACAGAACGTATGAGTGGTGAGGCCACCATGAAAGTGTTGATTTGATCCTCTACAACTATCAAAATTCCTTGTATGACAAAGGTTATGTGCATGGATCAAATCTTTGGATCTTGTGATGGTCACTGGACCGAAGTTTGGCAAAAATTGCAATCGTAAAAGGTCTACAGTAGGCTTGATTCCTCCTTAAGCAGATCTGTTAACATCCTCTCAAAGACAGCATAACCATAAATGTTTTTATTCAATGACGTGAATAACAAATTTTTCCAGGATGCGAAACTAAAATTATCATCATTATCTGGTAACTTAATCTTTTCGATTAAATTTCCGCAAAGACATACCATACTAGCATGCCTATTAAATAAAATGTAGGATAGTTTGTAAGATTTTAATTATTTAAAATTGCTCTATGAAACATACCCGTTTGTCTGCAAGTATATGTCTTCAATGACTTCTGATTCCACATTAAGTTTATGTTCCAATCCAAATTCTTTAAAAAGTCTTTGCACCTGCTCTTTGGATAAATTGGGATTCTGAAAAGGGTCCCGAACATTAAATGGTGAATCATAATTATTACTTGAATTCAGCACAAGGATTCCAAAAGTACCAACAATGATTACTGAAAGGAAGGATAATTCACATTCATGCTCATGGCATGTTTAATGGTACGGAAGCAACCAAGGAATTCATCACGAACCTTGTCAATTGCGCCGTACAATCTGTCAAACTCATCTATAAAGATAACAACAGACTTCCATTCATTGAATGCAACAGCAAAATCACTTCCAGACTCAATAGTATCTAAACGGTTAAAAAAAGAATCATTACATATTTGTAAGCTTCTCCCTATATCAAGCCAGAAGCGTTTTTCATTAGTGTCCATATTGACATTTTGCAGGGTAAAGCTGTAGAAAGAAAACAATCAGCATATATCAACAGTTGTACGTTATTAATTATTGAGAGAATATTTACTAGAAACAGCAACAGTCATGATGTTCCGTCAACTGCTGCATAATTCGATACACTCGTGTTGTTTTACCAGATGACCGTGGGCCATGAAGTGCCACAAATTTGCCCTCTAATATGGAATTCAGTAATTCTGTATTTGTTTTTGCTGGATCTGCATAGTAGTACTTATCTCTCTGATCTGGACTGATAATTCCGTTGGTTGCCCAACTTCTGATACTAGGATACGGTACTATTAAATATTGTAAGAATGGGTACTGCCAGAGACCTTAATTATATCACTAATTTAGAGTCCGAGGGAAGAAGAAAATCTACAAAAAGATGTAAGAATGTATAATTTAATATTTTTATTATTAAGATTTTGGACATTAACAATAAGGACATTAACAATAAAGACAAAAAAAAAAAGAAAATATATGTTGTATTGATTAAATTTATTACCAACGTTTTCTTTATTTTCTTGTTTCCTCTTTTTGAATTCCTATAATAGTAAGTAGGTTTAGTCTAGTAAGTTATGCATAAGATTTTATATATTTACTTGCCATCTTATGCTCTGTGATCACTCCCTTCCAATATGGCTTTAACCGATGCTCTTTACTTTCTGATTTTACCTGTTGTGAAAGTAATAATGTTAGCAGTGCAATTTTTTATCTAGTAATAATAAAGGAAAGAATATAATTGATTCCTCATCCAGAATCAGTAAATCTTTATTAACAACAAAGTTAGGGCGCCCATATTGAGGACTTGGAGTGGTTACCAAGCTGTCAAATACAGTAATTCTCCTAGCAAAACGCCAGTAATTCAAGATACAATAATTCTTCTGAGCAAAACTCTGGTAACTCAGAATAAGCGTAAACTAGGAGTTACCCTTCCATTGCAAAATGAGAAACGCACCCTTTCTGCTAAATCTGCAAAAATTTTTTTATCCGATAACTTTTTTGCAGCTCCTAAGAATCGGTCAACCCAGGTTTTGTTCAGTTCACGCCAGTCTTTTGAAGAGGATGAGGAAACAATAACTTCATGATAAAGAACCAGGAATCCACGAAATGACCATTTTGCTTGACTTCTTAAATAAGAGACGAGCGCTAAAATTAAAATCTCAGTTATAAGCTGAAAATTTTTTTATTGTATTAAAGTGCTGTTTGCTTTGCAAGGCTCACCAGAATATCCTTGATATTTTATCATGTTTATCTTTTATCAAAAGGTGAAAAATTAACGCGTATAGAAGATCTTAAACACGAACTTTACACGCTTTATTGATTTCTAAGTACTACGCCATGATTATGTCATCATTGATTTCCATAAAAGGCTAATATTTCCATAGTTAATAACCTTATATCACGAAATTTTGAATTATTTTTTACAGAAATAACGAATAAAATTTTATAGGGATGGTTTTGGGCTTTGTTTTTTTTTATACTCTGGCTCACATCTTTTAATGGTTGGCTTTTGTTTTTAATTTTTGCTTTTTATTTTTGCTTTAGTCTTTCGAATCTTTGATGTTTCATATCTTTTTGTCCTTAATATATTGGTTCACTTTTTTGACAATTTCATATCTATGATTCTTTGACATAACAATGTTTATAATAGTACTATAGATAGCTTTGTTGGAGAGACCAAAATCCACTCGCTGACTGTTTAAATAAGGAATAAAAGAATGGTACTGGAATGGTAATGGTACTAATACAGTATTTTTGCAAGAGATTATTACTGTAGTTTTTACTTCTTTTACATAAACACCGTATTTCTTCACTCATATTTATATAACAAGTTAGAACTAGTGCTTCGATCCGTAGCAGTTTTATCCAGATTTTCATCCGGATTGAATTTCATTAAATTTCTCTGGAACTATGAGTTTAGCTAGAATTAGCATAAATTTTTGGGATAATAATACTTTAATGTTGGTCTAAATTATAGTCTGTTTAAATCTGAGATTCATAATCTTTCTCAGCCATAATCGTCACATGAAAATATTCAAGTTTTCATCCGGATCGAAGCATCAAGCTAATGGAAGAAAGATGTTCTTACCAATGGTCGATGATGTATGTATTGGAAACGATTCAAAAATTTCAAACATCTCAAGAATTACAAACTGAGTACTTGACGCAAACAGGAGCGTAGATTCCAATGGTGTTGCAGGAAAGTTTTCAAACCTGATAAACAGAATGAATGTAAATAAACTTGCAGCTGGGAAATGTTATCGGTTCCTTTTCCTTGAATCTCAATACGTCAACAAACTTATCAAACATTTAAAATACAAGAAGAGTAATGCATTACCTGATGCTAATGATTACAATTATTTAGTCCCTTTCTTTCACTTTCGCCTGCAATGAAGAACGACGATTAGACGCAATAGCTCTAGAAAAAACTAAACTCGATGCCAAGTTTCATGGAACAGCAATTGACAAACTGGATCAGTATAAAGGCATGACGTCTGATCTAACCAAATATCAAAGCGAATTTCACAAAAAGATGTCATCTTTTCGCGCTTTGATGACTAAAATTCAACCAAGAAGCAAGGTCACACTTCAAAAAGAGTTCGCAAATTTTGAGCTATGATACTTCGATGTTAACGCAGAATATCAACTAGATTTCCGTTACATCAGAGAATACAAAACGTATTGAAACAAGACCACTCAAACGTGATACTAACGTTAATTATAATCTAGATTCTTATAGATTTTTACAAGTAGACAAGAAAATACGTCCGTCTGCTGACACTTTGTCCGACCCCAATGTTAGCTAGCAAATAGTGCCCTTATTTTCTAGTGTCCGCTACATGAGTCAGCAATTACACTAGACAAGTAACATATATTTACTTCATTAACATTACAAAACAATTTAGAATAGTGTGAAACATTCTACCTTTAACAGTGTTTACAGGTAGTGACTTCGGTCAAAAGAAAACCACGGAGCTTAATTTTTATATTTAGTTTGTTTTAATAATAGGATTTTTTAGTGCGTGATTTGTTTTTTCTTTCCTTAGCCTTTTACTCTCATGCATAGTGGGCGGGACGTGTTCAGATTAGTCCCTCCACAGGTTTATTTTTCGACACCAGGGTGGCACTGTTAAATTTGGCAGTTTTGTTCACGATTTAGTTTAGAATTACTTTAGGCTTACGAATAGTTTGTCCCTGTAATTTGTATTGTGACTTTGTTCACATGGAAATTAAAAATAAAATAAAATAACTGACAATTTTATAAAAATTTTCATAAAAAAAAATTAAAATACTTTTATGAATATTCATAGCTATTGTGACCTTATATATAATTTTCATTTTTACTTTATGTTTTTAATATCAAAGCACTTACTTTCTAATAACATGCTATACAGATTTAGTGAAATGATTTTTTCTATGTCTATTTTTACGTTGAATAATGAAATGTAGATTTTACTCATTATTTAGTCAAGTGGTAGTTCATCGGGTAATTTTTAGGCATTGCAAAACAGTTTTGGGCAACAGAAATTATTTAACAATCAACTACGTAGAGATTAGTATTGCCGAAATTACAATAGTTTGGGTAGGCGGATCATGGAAATTAACGAATAAAAATCAAAGAAAATTTATGATAATGCCAGAAAGCATCTAAAAAGGACATAAAGTCCGGGTGACATTATACAGGTGTTAGTTGTTACCTTCATAAATTCCTAATGTCGATCATTCTGCCAAAATTAACCGTAATTCCGGTTAAACATTTACGTAAAATGTAAATGACTGGAATTTGATTTAATCATACTGTTACACAAATGTGTTGAAATTTTTACATAGTTTTAAAATATGAATATTATAACTTAATTTTCAATTTAACGTCAGCAATTTTTCTGAGTCTAGAAGAAAAAAACAATTTGTGGGTTAGGGTTATTTGCTTTTTTTCATTTCATATCTATTTAAATTGAATATTAGAATTTCGGATGCTTGGAATAAATTTTATTAAACAATGAACTTGTTCTCTTCATTTAAATTATAGAAAAAAAAAAAAAGAAAAAATAGAACGAACGTTTATATTCGAAGGTAATAATTAACTATTTTTGGTTTAATTATTTAAGATTTGTTCCAAATTTAATTAGACTAGGCAGTTAATCATATTCATATTTTTGTACTACATTTCATTTTAATACTTTTTAAAAGAAACCAATCTAATCTTTAATAGCTGCACGAAAGTTTTAAAGTTTTTTGACTATTAATTTTTTATTTAAAAATCTAAATTAGTAGTAGGATTTAACCTTGTATGGAAATTTTGCATGATAGTGATTATAAATCAGACTACAAGCATGCATATGCAACAAGCAGAATGAAATTAATTTTTAATATGACAAGTTGTTATTATTATTATTATTGTTATTCGATGAGTATGATCAATATCGAAAAAAATTTCACGAAGAAGCAGGTAATTTATTAATATCTTAATATCTTTTTTTTGTAAATCTTCGATGAAATGATAATCAGTGTTAAAGATAATAGTTATTGCGTCAGTTACACATGATCATGCTATTATTATTATAAGAGTATATAAAAAGTATAATTAAACTGTAAAACTTATTAAATAGTCTGTATGATTACAAATATATTTGATATTAGCCGATAAAAATCAATTATTTATCATTCCGTCAAAATCAGCATGATCTTAATAGAGTGACCAATAAGTGTTAGATATTTTATGATATAATATTTATTTGGTTAAATAAACTATTGGAAAAATCGAATTCATAAATTTATTTATTTTTTTTTTTTGTAATATTTTTATGTTTATTTAACATTGTATTAAAATATTATTTATATTTACGCCAATATCATTATATCATTATGAACAATTGAATTTAATAACAGATAACGTGTTCGATTCTATATATATATAAAAATTATGACACACGAATTTTCGATTGGTAATGTATCACATGATTGTCGATTATTTTGTGTGATTCGATCATCTATAATTACAATAATTTAAATCGGAATCTATGATATCTGCAGTAATACAAAATCCCAAATCAGAAGTCACAATAAAAAAATTTTTAGTTATTAATAACGAAATAATATCGTGTTTCCTAAAATAGATTATGAATGACCGTACAGTAGTTGTATGAAGCTCTAAATGAAGATGATAATCTTGTATTTTTTACCGCTTTTTTTCGCATCTAATTAGAATTCGTGCAGAAGTTTTTTTTTAGTTTTTATTATTTTCACCAAAATTGTTTAGGTGTCGACTATGATTTTAGCCTCAATGTATCACAAATCCCAATTTTATTCATTAATTAACAATTAAAAAATAAGATTTTTTTTTTTTAAAAAAAGAAAAAGAAAAAGAAAAAATTTATGAAAACAGTACAAAGACAAGCATTCGCTCAAAACTTTTTCTATCATCGGAACATTATGTAAGTAATAAATTTGAAGGTTATGCGTTTTAGATTTTAGAAACAAATCTTTTAATTATTCTGTTTTTAACTGTGATTTTTCTTGTTCATCAAACAAAGATTATCATTATCACCATTGTCACAAATAACAAAAACGTTTAAACTTCCGAATTCCGATATCTATACTAGAATTAATTGTTAAAAAAATTTTTTTTAGATATTTATTCCGATCTTTAACAACCGATTATCATTTCATTGAAAATTTATAAAAAAAGAAAAATAAAATATTTTTCTTGCTTCTTAGTACAACAGGGATTTTTTTTTCGCATCGATCATATGAAAATCAAAGGGCACATACCAAATTTTATTTATTGAATAATAATAAAAAAGTAGTAACAACCAATTTTGATTTTTTCAAATAAATTATAATTCCGTTCTGATAAACTTTTTTGTTGCGTATTCATGCATGTAATTTGCATTCAATCATCAACGTGCACAGTTATACTAATTTGGATTTTTTAAATAATAAATTAATAACGTGTAGATCCTTCTTTTTTGGATAATTCCAGGCAGCATTACGTAATTCTGGGCTGAAGAGATGCGTAGATGAGTACCCGATTCTCTTGTTACCCATGTTACCCATTTATTATATTTATATTTCTCGGAGTCCTTCCGTGTTACTGCCGATTAAATATTAAATTTTTTTTTTTTAAATAAATTGAGCACTTTCATGGATTTTACTTTCTTTATCACTTTTAGCTAAAAAACTTTTTTTAACGAAAAACATGAAAGACATGAAAGACAAACAACGAATTATAGATAATTATGAAGAAGACTATATCACTACGGATAATGGAAATTATCAAATTGAACTTTGTCAAGATGGAAGATTTGCTGTTACATTCGATATAGGTAAAAAAAACACGAATTTTATTAGTAGTAAACAATTATGTGACTTAAATATATATCGATAAGTTTTTTTGCCTTTTTTTTTTTTAAAAAAAAAAAAATTAAATTAGCAAACCTTCGGATCAAAATATTGCAGAATACTGATTATCGTCCATTTATATTCAATAAGAAAAAGAATTTCAGAAATGAGAATGAATCTAGGAGATCCGCCAAAATTGATAAAACAATCGCTTATTTTAAAATAAATGATAATCTTAGTATTGACAAGTTTTACGACCATGACCATGACCCTCCTTCATTTGATGCCAACAACTTTGGCTCAGATAATTTTAGATGGTCTTTTGATATATCAAATATGCAAAAGAATAATGGCAAATATTTTATTTTTGTTGCTGTATCCCGCATAAACATTGATGGGGATATGAAAGGAAACGACAAGCAGAAAAAGGATGATAATGGAAAATCTGATTATGAAAGAGAACTATTTAGCAAAAAGATATCTACACCATCTATAGAACATGAACATAAAGAAAATATATCACCTGACGATTTAAAAATGTGCATAGAACATGAACATAAAGAAAATATACCACCTGACGATTTAAAAATAAGCATAGAACATGAACATAAAGAAAATATACCACCTGACGATTTAAAAATAAGCATATCACCAACGAACGAAAATATTACCGCAACTAGTAATGAATGTAAAAAAGGAGTCGCTATTTATCGTATTGAATTAAATCTAAGTCAAGAAGAGAGTGACCATGAAGAGAATGACCATGAAGAGAATGAAAATTATGTTCTTAGCGCTGTAACTTATTATTATTATTACAACATTTCAGGAATATGTAAATTCATTGAAGCTTCAAATGATGATGATGTTTCAAGTGGACACTATTCACATAATTCTGAACTAAGAAGATTTATAATATTGAATTTCCGTGGAATATATAATATTGAGTTTGATGATGATTTTGATTTTTTGAGATTGAATGAAAAATTTGAATATCCACAAAATATTAGACGTGAATTAGATAATTGGTATACAGATAATAATTGCACGGAACGACTTCTTTCATGTATTTACAATTACTATTTTATGATTGCACAATATAAAAATGGAGTGCAATCTCTTGAAGGTAAATATTTAAAATATATTTATTTCATAAATATAATCGTATTATGTCAATGATATTATCTATTTCTTTTTTAGTTTACAATCTGGCAGAAATGGAATCAGAAACTGAACTGAGACTAGTTGAAAATGTCATAAATCAATACAATAATTATGAGACCTTTTCAGTTAGTAAGTTACAACTTTGTTTTACTCAAATTAATATTGTTAAGTAAGTGTAGTAATCTATCAATGATCTTTCAAATGACGTAAAATTTAATTTCATATTGTTAATTATATTTATTAGTTTATTTTATATGGAAAATGGTTTACAAATTGTATCAAAAAAGTTTGATGGAATGATACAAATATATTTATCGGAATTTATTGATAGTGATAAAAAATTATTTATAGTAGGTGAAAGTCTGGTAGGAGAGATCATATATATTATTTGGGATTTATATAATACCGACAAACATGAATCAATAGAGCTAAATAATGATTTCCCAATAGAGGGGCTCAATACTCATTTAGCCAAAACTTCAGGAAATATTTTGCGAATCAAAGATAATGGAAAGGTTTCATCAATCCTTAAAGAAGTCGAAGTAAGATTACAACAGCAGAAAAAGAGAAATGAAAAACTTCCAAATATAATATTAAAGTGTAAAATACGAGATGGAAATCATAAAATATATTACGATGAAGAATTAGATTTCGAACCAATAGTTAATAACAAAGAGTCATGGGTATTAGGTGATTACGAAAGAAAATCTTATTGCCTTAATTACAATAAAAACGGATCAGAACTGGAAACTTTACAACTTATTGTTGGCAGGACAACTGTTCAAATTTGGCATCAAATAAAAGACGATAATAAAAATAAGGATGACCTTCCTAACAGAGGAAAGCCATTTCTTGAATATATATGGGTGAATAATATTTCAGTAAATCAAGAAAGAGAAGAAACAAGATTACGAATTGAAAGGTTTCAATACGGTGGATTACTCGACAAAATAAATGATTTTTATTTAAAGGTTTATTGGTATGAAAGAAAAGATAATGAAGAGAGTACGAAAGAGAAAGAAGATAAAGAAATAGATGAAATAGAAGATAAAATAAAAAAAATTAATGAAAGCAAAGACATAGACGAAGCGGAAAAAGAGAAAATAATGCAAGAGATATTGAATAATATTGCTGAAGCTAAAGTAAAAAGATGTGAAAAAGTAATTAAACTAAAGGATATTGTTGAAAAATTTTATGCAGTAAGACACGCTTGTAAAGCATTAGAACATTTAAATAAACGTTATAAAAGTAAATATTTTGTAGATAATTACAGTAAAATACATGAAGTAAGTTAGTTAAAAAAAAATCTATTAAATTGTTTTATTCTTATAAAATAATAAATTAATATTTCTTTAATTAAAAAGTATGAAGAGATGGTTAACCATATCGAGCATATAGTCTGGAGAATGGCTAAATATGAACCAGAAAATTTTAGATTATTGGATATTCGACATAATCTTATGAAAAGTTTAATACTTGGTGATTGCGATCGTATGATAAAATTTATATTGTTTGGAGATAAAAAAGGAGCGTCCGAAAATAAAATTGCTTATGATGGACTCAGGCATATACCAAGTAATAAAATATGGCCAGGAAAACGGTTTTTAAGGGATGATGACCTTTACTTTGATGAAAAAAAGGATAACAGATTAATAGAAAATGAAAATCATTTACCAGAAAACAATATGGAATTAGCAATTTATCATTGCAAAGGTAAATCTCTAAGCTTATTGATTTTATGACGCAGAATTAGTTGTCATGATTAAAATAACTTAATTATATTTGCAGGTCGGGAACTTAAAGATACAATTGTTGTTGCTTACCTTTTGGAATATTATTCTAGAAATGCAACGGATAATGTGGGTTGGATGTGCACCGTTTCTAAAGCAATTCCTTTGTTACTAAAATATAAATATGGTTTGTTTTTTAATTCTAATTTTATTTTTACTCAGAAATAGTTTGTAAAATAACCTTTTTTTTATATGTAATATACTGTAGATGATTACGTCAGAAAGCTATTTACTAGAAGATGTTTTGTATATCAAAATCTCTTCTTGGGTCAAGATTCTGATGAAATTATTCCGAATGAATACCTAAAAAGTCGCAATTATGACACCAAGTTTAGAGCATTCAGACTTACGGTCAAAAAGCTGAAGACTGATAAAAAACGGTACGATTTTTGGATTTGGAATTCATTTAACTCTCTCAAAGATCATTATATTTTCAAAAAACTCAAAAAATTTGGAAACTATGATAATGTTCTTGGAAAATCGCCATTAGCTTTACGTGTAGTTCCACTTCCCGGCTTTACTATATACGGAATTAAAGATAGTAAAAAAAGAGAGCATAAAGTTCTTAAGTTTATTTCAAACATTTCCTCATTCTTTTTTATACCGCGACGGTACAAGATTAGTCGTTATGATAGTAATATGTTGAGTCCTTTTTCTAGGATGATATTATATGAGAATAATGACGATATTTATGATAATCCATCAATTGAAGTGATTATCGATTTTTATTGGAAGCAAGCAAAAAAATTTTCGTATCTTCTCTTCCTTCGGTTTCTTATTTATGCCATTTGTTTTGTATTAGTTAGCTGGTCATATTTAGACCGTAGCACTACTATTAATCATAATTTTTTAATTGTATTGATTTGTATATTTTACTATTTGGCATTTTATTTATTTATTACTGAAGTATTACAGCTTTTTTATCGTGGATTGAGAAAATACTCGGATATATTCAACTTTTTTGATATACTTTCTATTGTGTTTTCTGTGATAATAATGACATTTATGCTTGAGAATTTTCAATTTTCTGATGGTTTTGGAAGTATTAAAGAAGTTGATACTGGATTAATTGTGATGATATCATTCTCAATTTTCTTACTTTGGGTTGAATTGGTAAGCTTTTTCTGCGATTGATATTATTTCTCTTTTATTGTATATAAAATTAAATAACAAACGATTTTATATAATTTAGATTATGTATCTTCGCTTATTCTCGGGTAAAAATACATGATTTGATTAAATAAAAATATTATTCATGATTTATTATTAATTTTGTATTAATTCCCATTTAACAGGTATTGGGATTTATATTTATTATGTCATATTTATCTTAAAAACCATACGTCCATTCTTTTGGATTGTGTTAATTGTGATACTTGGATTTGCACACACAATGTATGAAAGCAATATTTTTGTTTTAAACTGAATTATATACTATTGTTAAATTGTTTTATTTTTAAATGTAGGTTTGTACTGCTCAGAAATCCCACGAATATTGTGACCAAAGATTCTAAATATAGTGGAAATGCTACTAATCCTTTAACAAATGAGACATTTAATATTACACTTAAGTCCGATTTTGATCCCACATCTAGTGACAACCCATTTACATCTCTTTCTAGAGCAATAATGGCTACGTATTTTTGGACTAGTGATAATTGGGTTCAAAGAGATGAATTTGATTTTTGGGCTGTTGATGCATATACTCTTATAGCTAGTATATTCCTTGTAATCGTTTTACAAAATACCTTGATTGCTTTTATGAGGTAAGATTATATTTGTTATTATAGTAAACAAAATTTAAATTTATTTTCATTTGATTGTTTACATTTTTAGTGGAGTATATGAAAAGGCTGAAGCCAATGGTAGACAAACATTATTAAGAAATCGAGCAAATCACATAGCAGATTACGAAGCATTGCATCATATTCATTTTCAAAATCCTGAACCAGAACCGAATCATATTTATTACTTTGGTCAAGCTAAATATTTTGAAGAATGGTATAATGCAAGAAAAGATGATGATAAGAGTGCTATTTATGAAGGTTTTGAAGAAATATCTATATTTATAAAGCACGTTTACAAGGAAATGGATTATGATAAATTTTCAATTTTTAAATATTTTAATGATGATGACATTAATATAAGTATTGTAAAATTTAAAAAGATGAGTATTGATATGAGTGATAATGTTGATGATTTGTTTAAAAGATTTGTAGATGAAAAATCAATTCAAAGGATAAAAAGTAGTGTAAAAAATGAGGTTAAAAGATTACAATATAAATTAGAGGAATTAGAGAATGCATCTTAATAACTTATTTTGTTTTGTATCATTTATTTTTCTATATTTTTTTTTTTGTATTTACTTATTTCAAATAAAGTTGTTTTTATTTGAGCATTTAATGCTTTCATCCATCTGATTTATAATCTTATCTTCTTTAGCTTTAAAAAAGCTAAAAAAAATAAAAAATTAAAAAAATCATCAAGATGTTAATGAAAATTTTTAATTTTAACCACCAAAACAACTGTGAAAGGTTGTAATAACCGAAAATTAATCAACGGATAAATAATTAACCGATGGGTAAACATTTAACCGAAATAGTTAAAAAGAAATGATAGAATATAGTTACACAATATTATTATAGTTATTTATTTTTAGAATAATTTTATTTATAGTTTAGTCTAGTTTAGTCACGAGATAGTCACATGATAATATAGAAAGATAGAAATAGTAGAAATAGTTTTCTTAAATTGTTATAAAAAGGAGTGGTTTTCGACAAGATTTCCACATTCCAGTTGATTCCAGTCCAGTTTATTTTAATAAAGATAATAAATAATTAAATTTGTCAACAAAATTTAACACATTCTTTTTGCCATTTTCTTATGAGCAAAATGTGCCACAATAATTTTATTATTGGTTAATAAATAAAATATGGAGAAACTATCACAAATTGAAATTCTAGTAAGAAATTGTAATTTTTGTCTTAATTTTTGTTCTAACCAAGCGATGTCATTTTAAGAACTCTCACCACATCGGTGGCAACATATGATAAAATTTTTATCCTATGGGCGGTGGGTGTCACAAGGTATTTATTCATGACTTTTAAACAACGTTGACACTGTGCCAAAATCATGTGATTCATCCATCATTTTGTGTGTCATTATTAAACATCATACTACGCTTTTTTAATTTACCGTAAAAATGATTTCACAGTACCTATTTTACTAATGTAAACATAAAGTCAAAACGTAGTGATTTATTTTTTACAACGTTGTAAACACTCTTTATTTGCATATATATTTAATAAAGCAAACAATGTTACTTTGCAGAAACTTAAAATTTCTTAAGGTGTCATTAAGATACCTTAACTACAGTATACTGTCTATGAATTTTAAAGTAATGTGACAGTCAAATTTTTTTGGTATATCATCCCAATAATGAAATGGCATTTGGATGATATTGATGTGGTTATGTAACATTAATTTGCATGACATTTAGGGTTGGATCAGTCCTAGCAAAGACCAGTCTTGCGTTGGCCTTGGGACAGTCTTTATGGTCTTCAGTCCAAGATCTGAGGACCAGTCTGGACCGGGACCAATCCCATATTATTAATATCCAATAAAAATGAGTCAATTTTTGTGCTCATCTACTTCTAGGGCATGGTTTTTGCCAAAACCGATTATTGGTTCAGTTTTTAACGTTTTCACAACATTTTTTATTAAAAAAATGTGTGAAAACTTTTTTTTATGAAATTATTAATAAAAATGTATTTGCAAAGTTTCCAATTAATAAAAAATTAAAAAAACGTTCAAAAACGTGCTTTTTTTTATTAAATTCTTAATAAATAATGTTGCAAAACGTAAATTACTTAATAATAACATTTTTGCAATGTTGTTTGTTAATATAATTAAAAACGTTTGCAAAAAACATTTTTTTTATTAAAAAACATTTTCGCAACGTTTTCTATTAGAATAATTAAAAAACGTTGCGAAATGTTTTTATTTGTTAAATTACATGTTAAAAAATGTTTCGCAATGTTCTTTAATGTTTAGCATAATTCAGAGATGTGACAAAATTCTTAAATTTAGATCGGTCCAGTCCCAGTCTGGTCTGATCCAGGTTGAAAGACCGGTCTTTTTGGGACCGAACCGGACCAGACTGGACTGGACCAGACTAATCCAACCCTAATGACATTTTAACTATACTGGACAGATATTTTTTACAATATTGTGAAATTGTTAAGAAGACAGCTTTGTAGCATGTTCACAGTATTCCAAATGCATTTTTTATATACAATTATTTTTTAAAAGATAAAATACTACTTTTGTGTTGCTTATTGTCTACAATCAGAAAAAAATATTTTTTTTTTGCAATTATTTATTAATAGATATCAATATAATGCAGCTTTTAATTATAAATACATATTTATTTCATAAAAAATTTTTTAAAGAGAACTAGCCAGTATTTTTTTTTGTTCCAGTACCCACCACAGAACATGGGACTGATGGGAACAAATTTGGGTGTATTAATTAACAGTATTATGGGATTTATGATTGAGGATCAGAGCATATTATATTTTAATAATAAATTAAAGTTCGTAAATTTTAGAAATGTAAGGATGCTTATTTTTATATGAGATTATTGTAAATGGAATAAATCATCATTAGAATAATAAAGGAAAATAAATCATTTTTTAATACATTAATAATCAAAATCAATCTTGCAATGGCTGTAATTTCCTTCACTGAAAACTTCTGAGTAAGCCGTTTAGTGAATTCGTGAATGTAATACATCATGGAGATTTTTGAGATTTTTGCGGGCATATTCTTTTTTATTTTAATTAAGAGTAATTAAGAGTAAAAAATTTTTTTTTCTCTCACTAACGTACTCAAGCCATACATATATATTTTAAAACCAATATTTCCACAGCCAACTTCCCAATTCTTCAATACCTAATGCTCAACATTAAACAAAAAGCTGGAGGCTTCATAATGTTGTTTATATAATTTAACTTTCAAAAAATTTTTTTTGTTTCAATTCATGTAGGAAAGAAGCTCAATATTAAACAAAACTCCATAATGAATATTGTATTTTTAATTGCTGATCCAGACATGATGGGAAGAAAATTGATATGATCTGCACGGGGCTATAAATAATAATAAAAATTTT
>QZLH01001051.1:29146-40708 GCA_003833135.1 Oehlia diaphana | reverse complement strand
CTACTAGTATTAATACGAAATCATTATCCTATATCTATCTGTCTGATATCTGTATGATATCTGTATGATATCTATATGATATGTCACCGATTTTCTACATTTCTACTACACCTATCGGGTACCTGATATGTGTAGTATTGTTAAATATCATACATATATATCACATATATTGTACACATATCAGGTACTCGATATGTACCCGATAGTATTAATTTTGACCAGTGCGCAAACTTACGGCAGGTCTGAAAACTTACGAAATATTATGATGTGTAAACTTGCGCAACTTTTCGCACTATATAATTTCCTGATGATAGTGGTCACGTGAGACGCCATGATCGCTCGTGCTTTTTTTAGTGTTTATTGATGACGGTCTAGAAGGTTTATATATAATCCTAAAATTCTAGTTCCTGCTTTATTTGGAACTATTTCAATGGTAGATAATTGGTTGTTAATTGTAAATTGTACTGATTTTAAAGGTGGGTTGAGTTTTTGATTTGTGAGTAGACGATATTTGTCTATATTGACTTTGATTTTTGCAAGATTATAAAAAGAATGAGCTATATCTAATTTTTTTTCTAGTTCTTCTAATGATGAACCGAACCATATGGTATCGTCTAAGTATCCAACCAATAAAATTTTATAGTCATGGACGATGTTAGATTCTGGTTGGTAAATATTTTTAATTTTTGTTGTTTCACAATTGTATAATAATTCTGATTGTTCGTTAATATAAGTGAATAAAGGATCATAGTATATATTCCATAGTAGTGGTGAAACCACTTCTCCTTGATCAATGCCTTGTAGGACTTTGTATTTATCCCGACACTTGGTATTATCTTTTCCATATTTACTATATCAGATAGATCTCATAATCATGTGACTGGATCATGCTTTTTTCATCATGCTGATATTTTTTTATTATGCTATAAATAAACTATCATTGCATAATTATTATTGATATTTTTGACATTGTTTAATCAATAGTTTATTGTATTTATAAGATGATCATTGGCAGCTGCAGAATAACACAGTTATTTGATAGGGGTGTTAAAATATCATCCGAATTGCTTCGCAGTTCGGTGATATTCTAACCCCCCTATCAAATAACTAATATTTATCTAAATTTTAAAGAATTGAATTAATCAAGTTTAAAGATTATAAATTCTTTACATATATATACATTATACACCTTTTTCTAATCTTTTCATATACTTTTTTACAAGTTCCTCCTGGTAAAAAAATGGATAAAATTATATTTATTATAGGTTATCTGTTAAATAACTAATTTTGATTTTTAACTAACATTTTTTTTTATTTTTTGGTTAAAGGGTTAAGAATTTCAAGTTAGGCCAATTTTTTTTTTAATTAAATTTTAGCTTTTACAGTTTAATATAATTCTAGAAATAACAAATTTTTTCTATCACAACATCTGAATCTACTCTTATAGAATTGTGTACCTGAGTCAAAATAGAATATTTATGGGATGAAAGATTAATGTTTCAAAATGGAACAATAGACCTCTTTTCTTTTTAAAAAGACTGATAGATGATATACAGTAAATATTTACTAAAAATAGATCAAAATTAAACTTAATAATTTTTATG
This sequence comes from Oehlia diaphana, assembly GCA_003833135.1. Lineage (NCBI taxonomy): Eukaryota > Fungi > Glomeromycota > Glomeromycetes > Glomerales > Glomeraceae > Oehlia > Oehlia diaphana. Next base: position 39,104 of record QZLH01001051.1, on the reverse strand, counting down.
TCTTTGGTAATAATGACTAATTATCCAAGGTTTTGCACAAATAAAAAAATGAAACGAAAATTTAGAAAGGGAGCATACCCTGTTATAAAATAAGATAAATAATCATGTTTCTAATCAATTAAATTTTTATATGTTTATTCATTAGCCCTGTTCATTTCTAGATCGTATCGCTCAGATCAGAAAAAAATTAACCAGTCAAATCACAGTTACAATTGAGCACAATTTGTATAGCTCGACCAGATCATATCATAAACAATAAATATGATTTGTAGCTGGCACGCGTCAGTCACGTCTGTTAGTTTATCGGATTATTTTCGTGGATCGTTTTTGTAACAGATCATTTAGGGGTACATTTTGTACAATAACTTTGACAATAAATGATGCAGATCGTATAACAACAAATGAACTAATAATATGACAGGTCGGTTGACTTGACATTTCCTGACAAGAATTATTGTTGGACAAAAATAAAAAGAGAATATTTTAAAACAAAGAAGAATATGATATGACAGTAAAAATAATTCTGACAAAATTTTATATTTTATATTTAAGAATTCATTAACCACGATTTATTTTATTTAACCAATAATTAGCCCGCCCTGTTCAAAATCGTTCGGTCACATTTTTTGATCAGTCAGGAATAAAAGCAATCTTATTGGTAGAAAAAGTTCGATCCAAAAAACCTAAAAAAATATTGGTCTAAAAGATCAGTCACGCAAACAAATGCAAGCAGGTCCGGTCAATCAAATTAAACTACAACCGACCACCAAATGATTTTGAATAGGGCTAATTATTATTTTTTCATAATAACAAAAATCACTACTATTGATAGGTAGAGATAATAATAATGTTATTTAAAATCTTTTTTTTTTTAAAAAAAAAGTACTGTAGTAACTGTACTTAGTATTATTATATATCCTTATAGGTTCACACTGTATTTTTTTTACATTTATTGAATAGCTTTATTGATGATATATATAATAAATGAATACTGTTGAAATCATTACAAATACATAATAAAATTAGATTTTTATACAATAATAGACTATAAATTAACTCGTGACTGATTTAATAGTGTGATCGTGAGAGTCTATATAATATTACATAGATTTTGAAATTTAAATTTCGCCTAATTTAATATTGAATATATTAGTGGCCATATGATACACAAACACGCCATATCTTCGAAAGTATTTGAAGAAATGTTCTAGTAATTTCTTACGCCACAACTTTTGAATTCTAAAAATAGAAAGAAAATTAAAAAGAAACCCTTCTTAGTTCTTACACATCTATTTTTATTAGTTGATTTTTTTATTTAAAAGATTGTTGCAAAGGTCGAAACTATTTTGAGAAGAATTAATTTTTACATTTATATTTTTCGCTTTGACTATTGATAGTAAATGGATTTAGGAATCAGATATTGTTGCTACAAAATTTCAAGGAATTTCAATGATTAGGTTTGTATTTTCAGGTTTTAACGTGAACAAGGGAATGTTAGTTCTTTGAGTATGTCATGATGAAATTATGTTTAAAATTTTCGTGTAGGAATAAATAATAATTTTTAGAGATGATCTTAATTTCGTAATCAAGATAATGGCACAACAATGGATAAGAACGTCACATTCATTATATTTTATAATAAAATCATATATTTATTTGATTGATAGTTTATTTTTACATAAAAAGAGACAATTTATAAGCTTATTTTTGGATAAAATTTTTAAAAAGTGAAACGAAAACGGAAAAGAATTGAAGTTGATTACTTCGTATGCTATAGATTGCAAAAAGATTAAATTAGTTGAGAGTTGTAATTTGGATAAAATCATTTTAATTAACTAACCATAATTTTTTTCTTTTTTCTATTTTTTTCGGGGGGGAACGGGGTTTGAGAACGGTTTTTATGGCGGTTTTGATGGCGGTTTTAAGGACGATTAGGATGATTTTGAGGACGGTAAGGACGGTTAGGATTGTTAGGATAGCTTTGAAGTCGGTTTTGAGGATGGTTTGGGGAAACGGTTTTGATGGTTTTTTTTTTGTTAATTTTGTTAATGAAATAAGGATATTAATTATTATCTTAAGATTTTTTTTAGAATATCTTTACATATTCTTATTTTGACCGGGACTGTTTTATGGTTGCTTTTATATTTAATATTTAAACCTTGCGCAGCACCATACAAACCATAAAAAGACAAATGAAACGAATAAGGATACATATTACAAATCAAAAAACTTAATTTAAAGAAGAACAACGCGTAATAACATGCATGTAAAATGATTAAATGATTTCAAATCGCGGAAAATCGCGGAAATCACGGAAATGAATAAGAAATATCGCGCCATTTCAACAATTTTGTGTAAATCATGAGATGAAACAACTAAAGAAAAAACAAATATGAAATCATTTAGCCTGTAATCTAAATTAATCGAAATAATAACTCCTCTATGTTCCTTTCAAAGAAAGATAATGCGTCTGTTTAATTTCATACATAATTATTGTTTGAATGATACGGATGGATACGAAGACACAGAAATAATTAACGTAAAAAAGTAAGTATACTGTATAATGAATGAATGAATTATAGTAAAATTTATTCAAGGGCATATAAATGAATATAATTTAAACTATAAAAATATATATATATATGTATATTATATACAAATATTTTAATTTTAAAACAAAAAATTACGTGGATGATAATTATTTTCTTACTAAACCATATTTGGGATCCTTTGCAGATCCTGAGCAGGGTCACCAAATATTTATATTGATCAGCGATCCCTTTGGTTATTCCACGAATTAACGAATTACTAAAATGAAAAAACCTTGAACAAAGGACATGATGCTTTGAAACATCATAAGCATATGATAAACGTTTTAAATTTTAACGAAAAAGTCAATATATTGTCATTTGATTAATAATTATATATGCAAATTAAATCATGAATTATCGAAAGTTATCAGTTATCATTATTCAATCATATATAAAATATTAGAGCTGATCTTAATCGTAAATAACCATTGATTTAATTTCGTGATATGTTTCTATTATTAGATTTTTTTTTTTTTTAAAATTTGATTATTAAATTTTTTTTTAGTATTTTGTTACAAATACATTCCGTTTCAAAAATTGATTTCATTGATTAACTTAATTTTCGACTAACAAAAAAAAAATGGAAATAATTAAATAATTATTCAGGGATTAATATTTTAAATTATTTAAAAATGGATTATATTAAAATTTAAGGTTCATAATATAAAGTTATAGTTTCGTTGTTTTATTTTTTTCCTATAAATTCCATATATGCAAGTTCCCCCTGAATTACAAGTTTATTAAGTTGTAAAATAATAGATGAATCAGATAACGAATTTCTGATTTGTAATTTTTGAATATCATTAGTATTATTTAGAGAGTTGCAGTAATTTTTGTTAAAAGGTTATTGGTTAATTAATAATTATGTTTTTTTCAATAATAGTACCAATCATCTGTTATCAACTTTCCAAAAGGACCAAACTATTATCCAAATTATTATTTTCTTTTAAGAAAGATTTTGAAATTCCAGAGCGTGATAGAATTTTCCAATATAAACGCGTGATTTCAATAATAAAGAAATTCTAAATTACATATATTGATTGTAATAAATTATAATAAAACCTTATCGTTTACGGAGTTCCACAATTATACAAAGGAGAACAATAATATCGAACGAAATAATATTATATTATATAATTAAAGTTCTGTAAAAAGAACAAAGAACATGGATCAAAAGACTATTTTTATAGTAGTTATTATAAGATTGTATTTTTATTATTTTTAATCTTTTAATCAAATACAGAATTAAATAACATTACAGAAAATATATTTCTAATATTACAAATTATTTCACATGCACAAAAAAAAAAAAATATCGTGAGAGGGGAGAACTTTAAAATTTAATTTTCGTCATTATTTATTTTCAATAAATAATTCTAAAAAAATATGTTACATTCGAAAATACATATTGGCGTTTTATTTATCTTATCTGCCATCCTTTGTTATTGTTTAAATGAATTTCTTTTTTAAAAAAATAATAAAATAAATTATTATCCCAAGTAAAGTTTCTTATCAAAATAAATGAATGATCAATACAAATAAGCAAATTTAGGTAAATTATTATTAAATTCCTATTTTTATAAAAGGTTTTTGTTAAAAAAAGAATTTTTAGAAGTTGTATCGCGAAATTCGAAATTTTCTTTTACGATTGTCTAAAATTTTTATCGCCCTACATTTTTTTGTCACACAGGTAGATCACATACAATTGATAACTCTCAAATTCGTCTTTTTGAAACAAATCAAAAAAGTATTAATTATTTATTTGTTTACAAAATGCGATGTCTAACAAAATAAAAAGCACCAACATTTTTTTTCGGTGAATTAAAGTTTGTTGAAATAAAAATAAAAATTGGGATTTGTTCTTTTGATTATAGAAACTTTAGGTGTCGTGACACCGCGATTAGGACGTATGTAAATTTTTTTATTTTGAAAACAAAAACTTGTGGTACAATTTTCCAAAAGGATAAATATTCTTTATCTCCTTACAGTATGATAGAATTATGCTTCTTTTTCAAATCATACGATGAAAAAATAAACAATCAATATAATTATTTGGATAAAGTTCATGTAAATAAAAAACAATATCGTGAGAATTTTTTTTATTATGTTAGACAAAACTCCCCAAACATAAACTCTTTTATTTACTGTACTTCTGTAACTGTACATATCAGATAGATGTTGTATTCCGTTATCGTATATATCATTCTCTATTCGTATAAGTTATTAAATTATATGTGTTAATTAGTTTTGTAAAAATTATTATAAATCATTTAACTTTAAAACCACTCACGAATAAATATTTTTTTATAATATTAAACAAGGTTTTTCTTTAAACGTAACTTTAATTGGTATTTTACGCCCACTTAACGAAAGTACCCGTTCAGTAATGTCAGATCCCGGTGAAATCCGGATTACCGTATAAATCGTAAATCTGTCTGAGTGAAGACTCCGTATATGGAAATTTATTGTTTCCATCAAAGTATTCTATGATTTCATGAAGATCACGAACAGATAAAGCAAAGGGTATATATAAAACAGTTCCATGTCGCCTTTTATCAACCGCAAGCAAATTCTAATAAATAAATTTATAGGTTAATGACTTGTATATTAATCACGTTAAAATAACATAGTTTTCATACCTGCTCATTAAAATAAGCTTCTAATTCATCCCAAAACTCATTAAATTTCGTTCCTTTAAATCCATTATTTGTTCGCAAATCAAATATAATATCGGGATCAGCTAAAGTTAGCATTAACTGTAGTCTTTCTTCTACTTCACGAGAAATAGCATTTGAAGTTACAGAAGCATCACCAGTGAGATCAAAATAAAGCATTCTTAATATGNTATTTGTTCTTGTATTCTATTAGTCTTGCACTTGTTGCGAGTCTTGTAGTTACACCTAGTGTGTCTCTATAAAGTTCCTTGTGGCATTAATTAATAAAGTATAAGCGCATGCTATGTTTGCCTTGATTTTGACCAGTGATATATATATACTGTATTTACATTGTACAATATAAATTTATTAATGTTATTATTATATGCTTATACAAAATTTTTAAATTCGTATTTAACAAATAAATATGTCAATCATTTCCATTATTAAACATCCATCATACAAAAAAAAAAATCACGATTTTAACGTTTTTGTCGTTTAGAAGATTGCCCGTTAGTTTTAACCTCTCCTTTAGTGTAGAATTCTTTCCTATTTTGATGACATTCTTCACATAAAGGATAAATTTGTTTAAAGCGTTCTCTTAAAGATTGAGGAGGAGTTACCAAGTCTTCTCTTTCTCCACAATAATAACAAATTGGATAGTTGCCTGATTTGCGACTTGAATAATACAATATTTCAATCGGTGAATCACAACTGATTTGAGTGCGCACAAATATTAATTCTTTTAAATAATGATCGTCAGGAAAAACTGGAGCACCACAGGAATATGAATACGAATCCAGTACTTGTTGGAAATCTTCTTGTTCTTCATGAGTCAAGGATTTTTCACTATACACGCAGTGACGTTTTTCACAATCTTCACAATTAATGTAACCACAGATCTTTGACACAACTAGGATGGACTTCAGAATAGGCTCTGCACTCGCTTGTGATTTCATGTAAGTTGGTCTATATTTTTCGGTAGTTTCAGTTCCATAGATGTCTTGAAAAGTTGCGTAATGATCTGTATTGTCTAATATTTTTTAAGAAAATTTAATGTTTAATTAAAATTAATTATATGAAGAAAATAGATTACCTTGTGAAGGAATCGGATCTGGAAGAAAACTCAGAGTATTAAATTCGGACAATGGCAGGCGAATTGGTTTACAATATAAACACGTAGGATTATTACATTTTTTTATCTTTGAAAATAAATAAAAATAAAATATTATTAATAATAAAATAAGAAAATTAATTTATTATAAAATGTTATCATTAATGCATACCTGAAAACTATAGGCACGCGCATGACAATGGGTATTTATAAATTTAACCAATGTGGAATGACGACGTATTTGTGCCTGTGTAGTTTCTTCGATTCTCAAAGTTGAATCAATATCAGAAATAGACTGCACAAAATTGTTCTAAGAATATCTTATAAATATAAAAAGAATTGTAAATCAAATGATAAATTATACCTCAAATAATGCAGCAATTCTCTTCTCATTTGCTGGTTCGTGACATCTAAATTTTTTATCTTTAAATAAAAGTCGTTCTGTTCTATTGTTTAGTAAATTTTGAATGTTTGTTATACTTTCTTTTAACTCAGACGTTAATTCACTAGATTCTTGAGTTTTTTTTTGTATATCATCTAACGTATTTGCCGTCTCAAATAAAGCTTCAGATCCAGGGCTCATTTGATCACGCTTAAGTGCAACACCTTGAAAACCTATGTTTAAAGTACTCATAAGTCATAACCCGTTCTGCAGGGTTTGTCCAACTATGGTTAGAAGCCATATGAACTGCTATAAGCAAATCAAAATCCCTACAAAGAAAAAGACAAATCAGTGCAATTTGTACTGATCCATAGTTACATCGATGGTCTGGACCTCCATCAGTATAAAGACACAAAATTGGTGGTAATATTTGATGCTCATATTGAACATTAAGTGCATTTAAAAACTCAGCTGAATGTCGAATAGCACTGCTTGGTTCAAAGACTGTATCTTTGTAAGATACAAACACTTGGCCATTATAAAATGATTCTGAAATATCATTAGGAATTGAAATAAAAAATATAACAGATGGCATTAAGGAAAGTTTGGTGAAATCATGATCAGCAGCGGCTAAAACACTGTCCTGAGCAACTAAAGAACGTCGATTTCGTACTCCTGTAGAAACTGCAACTTCCTCTCCAATAGGGATTTTATGTTTATCATCAGCAGATATTAAGCAAGTCCATTGATGATACTGAATGCAAAACTCTCTAAGATATCGGAAAAGAGCTGCACAATAATGTGCATCATCACTATTTTTCTGAAGCAGCCTACTTTGTACTTTAAATTTCACATTAAATCGGCTAGTATGGTATATTGCTCGTGTTGTAGTGGCATTTGTAGGACAAAACTGAAGGCGAATCCATTCTTCTGACGAAATATGAATAGTAGAAGGAATAGAAAAATTATGAATTTTTTTTAGCCTTTCCACTATGATTTCATGAAGATCACGAACAGATAAAGCAAAGGGTATATATAAAACAGTTCCATGTCACCTTTCATCAACCGCAAGCAAATTCTAATAAATAAATTTATAGGTTAATAACTTGTATATTAATCACGTTAAAATAACATAGTTTTCATACCTGCTCATTAAAATAAGCTTCTAATTCATCCCAAAACTCATTAAATTTCGTTCCTTTAAATCCATTATTTGTTCACAAATCAAATATAATATCGGGATCAGCTAAAGTTAGCATTAATCGTAGTCTTTCTTCTACTTCACGAGAAATAGCATTTGAAGTTACAGAAGCATCACCAGTGAGATCAAAATAAAGCATTCTTAATATGGCTGGCGAAATTTTCTTAACATAAGAATACTAAAAAATTAGTATAACAATGATGAATGATGAGAAGTGTAACATTTATTAAATACCAACTGAATTGCATTATAGTTATTATTATTGCCTTATTTAGCACATTTTTTCGCATTTGTCGCGTAAAATAATGAGGTAATTCTTCATGAATCCTTGCCAGCATACGCGCTTTTGAAGTCTCATTCTGTTCGTCATTAAAAACTTCAATTTCAGGAATTTTCCATATATAATTAATGGTTCCTAAATAGTTTCCTTGATGGTATCTAAAAAATACAAATATTAATGATAATATCACCAAAAAATTTGTTATATAATATACAAATACTAACCTATATATGCCTATTGGAAATGTAAGTTGCAAATTTTTTATAAACCGATATCGTTTCATAATATCATTTGGAAGATACGACTGAATATTAATATATTCATAATAGTGTTTTTCGAATAAAACATCATTCAATTGGATGTAATTTTCACTTAGGTTATTATTTTCGCAGGCAGCAATTCGGTACATAGTACTACTGTTTTCAGGACCTCGAGCACTACTTTTATCACTATGATGAAGTTTGTTCATACTATTATTTGTTGCAACTAAATATTCTGAATATTTTCTCATAATTTCAATTAACGAAACAATTGCGGGTATCACTTGATTCCACAAATCATCACATGCCCACGGTTGACTAATAGATAATTCAAGAGAACTTGACAGTTGTGCAAGTTTTTGATGTGATAAAGGGTTTTTCTTATGGTGACTGGTATAATAAAATGTGTTATATGATTCATTATTTTGATAAGTCTTCAGTTGTGTAAAAAAAACCGGTAAATGATATGAACGTGCATTCAGTGTGGAGAAATGTGGATCAATGTACCAGAGCGCATCTGTAAGACGATTCACAAATTTTTTGCTGATCGTATCATGCAAACCACCCATCCAACCAACTTTTTGGACTCGAAATAACTCTATTATTTCGTTATACAGTTTGTCACAATTATTGTATTTAGTTCGATATTGAGGAAGTAAAGGTTTACAAGAATTATCCATTAAAATTTTAAATGCATTTAGTCTGCTTTGGGTTGGAGCTGGTATATCTTGTATAACCAAATTTGTATCAACTACTAAAAATTTAACCTGTATAAATCTCAAAGTTTCTAGCATTTTCAAGTCGCCATTTAGCCCATTATCAACTTCTCTCCAGGTTTCAGATTTTTCCCGTCTAACAAAAATCTGTACTTCTCTATCGCAATATTGCCCTAACGTTATTACTTCAAAGAGATCATAAAACTGATAAGCAGCTTCTATACTTATTATACGTTCAGGTATAACAGTTTTAAGACCTTCGTTAACTTGAACTAAAAGATAAAGCATGTTTTATAAGCTGAGAAATTGAAATTACCATAGTTGAAAAATTAAAAGCACCCCCCATTTACGCGAAAAATCGCAAAAAATATGCTGCAAATCTTTAATCTTTTTTTATAAATTAACCAGATGTTTATTTAAGAAGTTTTTAAGGAGTACATATTTAAAGTAGCACATTTTGCTTGATCGGTAAATGTTATGTGACTAAAATATTACAATTCTATTGGCCAAATATAATGTACAATATTCGACATAATTTTGCAAAAACAGGGGAGGGGGGGGTTATGTTAAACGAAATATTGGTTTGGCCTGGCCTAATAGTTATCATGAAAGACCTTGGTTTAGCGATGTATCAGTTCGTATGAATTCTGAAGAATTATTTGAATATATTTCTGATAAAGGCATTTGTTATGGGCAGGTAATTATTTATTCTTAATATTAAATAATTATTGCATGATATAAAATTTAATAATTATTTTTT
>QZLH01001051.1:9365-29097 GCA_003833135.1 Oehlia diaphana | reverse complement strand
TGAGGAAGTAAAGGTTTACAAGAATTATCCATTAAAATTTTAAATGCATTTAGTCTGCTTTGGGTTGGAGCTGGTATATCTTGTATAACCAAATTTGTATTAACTACTAAAAATTTAACCTGCATAAATCCCAAAGTTTCTAGCATTTTCAAGTCGCCATTTAGCCCATTATCAACTTCTCTCCAGGTTTCAGATTTTTCCCGTCTAACAAAAATCTGTACTTCTCTATCGCAATATTGCCCTAACGTTATTACTTTAAAGAGATCATAAAACTGATAAGCAGCTTCTATACTTATTATACGTTCAGGTATAACAGTTTTAAGACCTTCATTAACTTGAACTAAAAGATAAAGCATGTTTTATAAGCTGAGAAATTGAAATTACCATAGTTGAAAAATTAAAAGCACCCCCCATTTACACGAAAAATCGCGAAAAATATGCTGCAAATCTTTAATCTTTTTTTATAAATTAACCAGATGTTTATTTAAGGAGTTTTTAAGGAGTACATATTTAAAGTAGCACATTTTGCTTGATCGGTAAATGTCATGTGACTAAAATATTACAATTCTATTGGCCAAATATAATGTACAATATTCGATATAATTTTGCAAAAACAGGGGGGGGGGGGGGGGGGTTATGTTAAACGAAATATTGGTTTGGCCCAGCCTTAAATTGTAACCGAATTAGTATAAGATTTACACAATATTTATACTAAAATACAGTACATTTGGTAAATCCGGCCGGTACTATAAACTTGGGCAGAACTACATTTTTAATATAAAAATATTTTATATTTATTTCTTAAACTAAATTTTAATCTTATATTTTATCATAAAACTTAATAAAACTTAACAATTTGTTCATTATTATGAATTTTTATTTCTTTTTTAACATTTTACTTTACATTCTTTCAATCTTTTAATTTAAATCATAACTTATTTTATAATAATAATTCCTTTTTATTTACTGATTTTATCAAAATGTTTTTATCATAACTTTTACTAAAAATTATTCCTTTTTATGAATTCTTTCACTTTAGACCTCTGTTTCATATTTTATAACTTTGTAAACATTCTGATACAACTTTTATAACTTTTATTAATTAGGAATCTTTCCCAAATAATTAATATAACAAATCTTAACTTTTAATATATAGTATGTTGTTACCATCATCTGCCATCTGGTATGACAAAATTATTTAACTTAATATACTTTTGCTTTATTTAGTTTAAACATTACATCTCTTAATTTATAATATTTCTTTTTTTGTTTTACAAAAAACTTTTATTACTCTTATTTTATACAGAAACATAATTTTCCCTTAAACTTATCATTATTTTATAAAGAAACTATCATTACTTTTTTTTAACAAATATAGCTTTATAAATAAAATGTAAAAGCATATTTTTTTTCTATTTTTAATTAAATTAATAATTAAAAAAACACTTTTTTAATATAAGAAAAAGGCAAAAAGAATCAAAAATTTTTATTAATATTTATATTTATATATTATTTTATTTTATCATTTTATAAGATAATGAATAAATCCAAAATCAACTTTTATTTATAGTATACTGTATATTTTAAATTACATTAATAACTAATAAATATAAATACAAAATTGCTAAATTTCATATCCTATTAATGTTAACCTTTAATCAGTTAATATTAATTTAATTATATAGTATGTTTAATATTAATATTAATCTAATTAAAAATATGAAAATTTTGGTTAATATTAACTTTTTTTTATTAAATTGCAGTTTTAGAAATTTACAACATTTATTATTGAATAAAGAATTAATTATATAAATTAATTATATATTATTAATATATTATTTACAATAAATTTTCCAAATTTTTGCATACTATTTATATTTTCTGCATTTTTTTATTTATTTATAATTATTTGATCTATAAACCATTAATTTAATTATAATATTTTCTTTAAATCCTACTGTATTTTTTGAATATAAACTTAATAAGTTTAATATAAACTTAATATATTGAACCTAAATATATTGTTAATATTACAAAAGATAAAGAAAATGGTATTTATTATTACAAATTTTTAAAATTTTGAAGTGAAAGTCTTATTAACTTAATATTATAAATAGTATACATACTGCCCAAATTATATTAGGATGTCATAATTATAATTTGGGATGCCGTAATTCATTCAGTTTATATGTAATTTACTATATAAAATGCCAAAATAATTTGGGATGCCATAATTAAATTTGGGATTTTACTTATAATTACGGCAGCCCAAAATAATTTGGACAACATGTATAATAAATAGAATGAATTTAAATATCAATAAAGAAGAGTTAAATATGATAATAACAATATAATCTAGCAATGCATTCATGAGTATATCAAAAAATTTTAATATTAATTAATAAAGGATAAACTATTCTAAAAAATATTAAAACTAAAGTTCTAAATCAATTAATTATCAATAGTACTTAAATGTAATTTGTTCAAAATTAATTAAATTATAGAAATTACTAAAGTAAATATTAAATATAATTATCTGTTAAGCCATTTAATGTTTTATATATATCATCTATCTAGTACTTTAAATGAATTGAGTATACTTGAATCTATTTGTAAGTCAAGTCAAGTCAAATCAAGTTTGATTCAGTAATTTTTTTATATCAATGTGATGAGTTAAGTTACGAATTAATTATAAGTAAATCCAATTTTATTTTAAATCAAATTTGACTTAAATCATGTACTTAAGTTTAAACCTATTATAATTTAATGTATTAATCAACTATTTATATTTTTATGATTATCCAAAAAATTATAATAATTTTTTTTTATAATAAATATTTTCTTCTAAGTATTACAACTTCCTAATTTAACATATTTTTTATATTAATTAATATAAAATTAGCAAAAATCTAAATTCTGGTAGTACTTCATAAACTATTAGTTTAATTTGATTTTACTTTATATTGGTTAAAAATTCAACAAAAGTATAGTATAATTATTACAAGTAAGTATATATTATTTATAAATTATTTTTTATTAATGTAACTTCTATTTTAATTGTTATTTGTTTAATATTTTTTAAAATAAATTTACAGTATTAAAGTATTTTTATTTACATTTCTATTATATAAAATTTTAGCTTTTCCATTATATACTTTTATTAATTAAAAATTTGAGTCTAATACTATACAACTGTTAACAGTATTATAATTAATAAATTAGGTGATCATGTCTATATATAGTTAATAAATTAGGTGATCATGTCTATATATAGTTAATAAAATATTTTTTTGATATACTTTAGTATAAATAAAAGAGCATATTTTAAAAATTTTTTTCATCTATTTCAAAATATATTTACTTTACTATAAAACTTAAAAAAAACCTAAATTTTAATATTTTATAAAAAATATCAGATATAGGTATTTTCATGTTTTAATAATATTTTAGCATTTTTATATATATCATAACTTTTGTAATTTTAATTAAATATTGATAATGTTAAAAATAATTTATATTAAAAAAACTTTAATGCTATTACTCATTTATACTTAATCTAAAAGAACTTTTGATTATTCTTTATACTTATAACATCCATTAGCTCTAACAGAAATTTATGATATCATTCTATAATTTTTGTTACCATTTGAAAATTATATTTCAAATGAATATTTCACTTCTCAATATTTCAATTCTATTGAAAAAATATTTTAACATTCCTTTATTACCCATTTTTTACCTAATTTAAAAAGTCCTTTGATTATTCTTTATACTTGCAACATTTACTAATTCTAAGAGAAATTTATGATATTACTCCATAATTTCTGTTATTACTTACCATTCAAAAATTATATTTCAAATAAACATTTTGTTTCTTAATACTTTAATTTTATTGAAAAAACATCTTATTTCAAAAATAATATTAATTTACTTTCTAAAAGTACTAATATTTGAATACTTACTCATATTTTATTTTTGACTAATGATATATAAACCTTTTAATCAATGAAAAGGATTCTGTGTACAAAAAAAAAAAATAAAAAAAAAATTTATTAGAAAAAGAAATTTACAAATTAATTTTTAATAGATGTAATAATGTAAAACAATTCTCTTTTGTATCATTACTAGAGAAATATCAAATGCTCTTAAACCTTTCAATTAGTTTGAAAAAGTTAAAAATAATATATCTTTAAATATATTATTTGAACTAACCAAGATTCTCTAATATATTGAAAAATTGGATATAAATTATATTTATAAATTTTGATAGACATTTTGAAATTATTATTAGTAAAACATTTATAAAATGATATGATAGAAAGTTGAAGCTTAATGATAGATATGTATATAAGGATAACAAATCAAAATACCTTAAAAGTCTTTATGGCTGAATATTCTTAAATTGTATTTTCAAAAGTAATAAAAGCATATTTATGAAAAGTTTTAACTTATTTAAGTTACAAAAGAATCTTAAAGAAATGCTAGTTTTATTAACAAGAAAAAGGAAATCAACAAAATAGTTTTTTCAATCATTTAAAAAAGTAAAAAAACAGTTAAAAAAGAAGAAACTGAAAGAGAAAAATCTGTCTAAGAAAAGAAAGGAAGCATTATTTAAATAGTAAGAAAAAAATTTATCTTAAATATTGGCAAATTACAATATCATTTAAATGGGCACTAGACAGTTTAATGAATAAGGAGAATGAATTAAAAAATGAAGTAACACATTCGTTAGTTAAACTTGAGGAAGTTGAAAAAGTTGTTTATACAATTTAAAAAATGCTTGCAATTCTACTAAATACTACCTTATATTGTTTTCTATATGATTAATTATTTTGTTAAGAAAAAGAGAAAAAAAAGGATGAAAATATGAATCAACTATATACAGTATAGGAACAACCAATATTCATATGATCTTAAGAAGTCAAAACATGAAGATTGGAGAAAACAACCAATAGTACAACTTATCAACAAAAAGAATTTCTTAACAGGTTGAATATATAAATGAATGTAGAGCTAGATAATCGTTATTGTTAACAAATCAACTAAAGGAATGTGAAATGAATAAAAAAATAATTTCAACTTTTCAACCTTATAATTATATATTACTAGCTTTTTGATATGTTAATATAAACTTTTTTAACCCATTTTGAAAGTTTGAATCCATTTTTATATCTTTGAACAAGTGCATGATTATTATCATCAAATGATAAAAAAATTTTAACTTGTTTCCAAGGTTGTGAATTATTTATATACTGTATACCCCTGTTTTTATTACAAAAATTTTAGTTAAGTTACTGGTTATTTACTTATTAATTTATCTTATTATGTGTTAATCGATTTCAAAATTTTAACGATATATAGATTGAATTATTATTTATTTTAATAAATTGGATAACATAATAATAAAAATAAAATAATTTAATAATAAAAAATTAAAAATAAATTATAAAGATTATTTTATATATAAATAATTAACTAATGGCAACATTTAATAATATAAATCTTCAGGGTCGGCAAGACAAATATTATTTGATTCCAAAATTTCCAAATAAGGTTCAGAATTATTATAAACTTTAATATTTATTAAACCAGTTGGCGCTGATCTATTTAATATTTCTAATAATTCTTTCGCATTTTCTAAACCTCGCTCATAATTTTCATTACAATCGTCATCAATAATTAAAACTAACTTCCTCAAATTTTGACAACTTCTTAGTAATGTTTCAAACTCAACAAAATGTTGTTCTGTTGAGGGAAGAATGAGCGACAATGCCTTAATTAGTGGGCATTTTTTTATTATACTACTTATTAGTAGCAGAGTATTTTTGGTGGAGTTTTCATCATCATCATTATTATAATAACCTTTATAATTTGATAATATCTCCCTGATATTACCACCGCTATTAGTGACTATATTAATCGCCACATTAATAGAAATATCATCTATATGGAGTATTTCAAGGTTATTATAATATATCGGCAATACTCTTTCATTATTTAAGTAGTATTTGTTAAGTGTTAATGTTTTTAAATTTGGAAATTTAGGAAGAATATCAAATAGTTTATGATCATGACATTCTTCATAATTAAAAAATTGAAAATATAATATTAAGTGGAAGATCGTTTCCGATCTTTGTTTCAATGCGACCAACATTTCGTCATAAAGGTCGTATTTAATATTAAATTCATCTTCAAAATCGTCTTTCCATTCAAAATATCTTAAATTTTTTTGAACATTAATAAGATCAATTATACCTCTATTAATTTCATTATGTTCATTGATAATGATCAATCTCTGTATATTTTGAATGACGAGTGCTAAACCACGAAAGACTGAAGGACAAGTAGATGTGCCACAAGTTAATTCGTAAAGTGATTCAAGAAGAGGTCTATTTTCTGGAAGACAGAATAGGGAAATTTTGGGATCGATTGATATCATATTTAAATAATTCAACTTTGTACATTTTTTTATTAAGAGATCGCAAATATTTTGTTTTAGTGAACACTCGATCATAAAAGTTATATCTTTCATAATTTCTATATTAATGCTCTTGCAAAATGACATATAATTAAACGAACGTGAAGGTGATAAGTGACTTGGTAATAACGTTTTAATATCTTGAGGTAAATAGGAACAGATAACGTTGAGTAAAGAAATTTTATTACTATAATCAATTTTGTACTGCCAGGGGTTTCTCCATAAAATAGGAATTGCCATTTCACACCAAAGTCTATTTACTAATAAACACGAAAATAAAGCCATTGAATCATATTGAAGTTCTTCAAGTATATATAAAAGAATATCAGTATTGTAATTAACCATTTTTGATTTATCGGAAAAAAAAAGATTGATAAAAAGATTTATAACGAAAAGATTTTATAACGAGGAGATTTATAACGAGGAGATTTTATAAAGAGGAGATTTTATAACGAGAAGATTTTAATAACGAGGAGATTTATAACGAGGAGATTTTATAAAGAGGAGATTTTATAAAGAGGAGATTTTATAACGAGAGGAAATTTTATAACGAGGAGATTTATAACGAGGAGATTTATAACGAGGAGATTTTATAAAGAGGAGATTTTATAAAGAGGAGATTTTAATAACGAGGAGATTTATAACGAGGAGATTTTATAAAGAGAGATTTTATAACGAGATTTTAATAACGAGGAGATTTATAACGAGGAGATTTTATAAAGAGAGATTTTATAACGAGATTTTATAACGAGGAAATTTTATAACGAGGAGATTTATAACGAGGAGATTTTATAAAGAGGAGATTTTATAACGAGATTTTATAACGAGGAAATTTTATAACGAGGAGATTTTATATTATAGCGAGAAGATTTTATAATGAGAAGATTTTATATGAGAAGATTTTATATGAGAAGATTTTATATGAGAAGATTTTATAATAACAAAATTTTTTTTAACGACAAAACGAGGGCAATATCCATCTTTATATATAAAAAAATCTGCAATTTTTGCTAGTATATTTATTATTTAGTTTAAGTCTTTTGCACCAAGATCTCACATTCTCACATATCCATAATTTGTTTCAAAAAATGGGATTGATTTCATAATTTGTTTCGAAAAATGGGATAGATATTCTTTTTAACAATTTTTATTTTGTTAACCATATTTAATAAACAAATTTTAATATTTTTGGTGATTAAAATAAGAATAAAGGGCTTATACTAAATTTCATAATTTTTCAATTATGCGAGTTATAAAATTTACGTTCGGAATTATTTACCGATAGAAAAAATATAATAATGAGTTCGTGTGTAATAACATTCTTTGTAAGCATCCATATTAGGGTATATTAGGACATATTGGGGAATATTGCCATGTATACAAGTTTGAAGAAGTTTTTCGGCCGTGACTAGATATTGATAGCGGTATCACGTAATTTTATTGGTTCGAAAATCAAATTATAAAAAAAGACATTTCATTTATCCCAATTTATACATAGTAATTGTTTTGAAATTACGTATCATTAATATGTATTACGTTTAAAATAAGAAATAATAAAATCGTCGTCATAAAAGTTTCAGTTTGAGTGTATGGTGAAATTTACGATGTTCTGGATAGTATATAATTATTTGCAAAGATTGATCATATACGATATATTGGTATATCGGAAAAGATTTATTTTTTGAATGATAATAAAATAAATAATCTATGGAAAGTGCTTTTGTTAGTAACAGCCTTGCTATAGGGGGTGCCATTTAAGCGCTGCTGGCCCTGTAAATATACAACAAAACAACTTGTTTTATTAAGAGATTGCTCAAATTAGTATATTTTATTATACAACAAGAAGGGGGTCATTGAGCATTTATTTGTATAATACTAAAAGTCATTGTTTAAAAAATCCTTGATGCAAGATATGATCCGAAACATTAAAATGAAACATATAAAAAAGGGAAAAAAAGAATAAAAATATTTTTTTTTTGTTTAATTATTTAAAAAAATTTCGAAACTTACAACAAATATTTGTTTGATAATTTTTCAAATAATGATTATATAAGAATGTTTCAATTTTTTGAAACTTCATATCTGAAATAAGAAACAATGAAAAATCGGATAGAACGGATATTAGATTGTTCAACCAATAAAAATTTAAATAAAATTGGAATAATTACGGCCGATAAATTATGGTAACAATATTGTTTTATTTTTTGTACGAGTTGATTAATTTTATTTCAAACTGAAAAAACGGAAAAAGAAAACCCTTGTTCCTTTATCTTAATAACTTGCCTCTGATAAACGAGTAACAAGACGATTATTTATCATATCATCTATCATTAACA
Organism: Oehlia diaphana; assembly: GCA_003833135.1. NCBI lineage: Eukaryota > Fungi > Glomeromycota > Glomeromycetes > Glomerales > Glomeraceae > Oehlia > Oehlia diaphana. The sequence continues at coordinate 20,283 of QZLH01001051.1, read as the reverse complement.
ATGGCAAATGTTCTCATCAAATTGCATCATTTATGTTCATACTTCTTAACAATCATGATGACCAATTTGGAAGTTTCCATTTAAGTATAACACTATCGTAAAGAATTACCTTAAATTGTTTGAATTTTAATAAGTTTTTTTTGTTCTTAGTTTTTAAATATAAAATAAAAAATTTAATAAAAGAAAAAAAATTTTTAATTTTATTAATAAGTAACTTTAAAAAAGATAAAGCAGTAATTATGCAAACCAAAAAACGGTTACTCGGCTTGTATTAATGATTTGCCGAATGCATGTGCAAAATCTATGGTCTAGCGAGAATTTACGTAAAAGATAATAAACGAATTTATTGTAATAGGTGAATAAGTAAAATAACTAAGTTATTTTTCAATACTTTAATAAAAAAAAAAAAATATTTTTAAAATATGTTAATAAAATTTTGAAATATAATATTTTATTTTACATCATGTGGTTACTATAATTAGCAAATTCGCTCCTTTTTTTTTTTTTCTTTTTTCTTTTTTACAAAAAAGATAATCAAATGGTTGAACCATTTATTTTAATGTTTACTTCAAAAATTCTTTATCCTTGAACGAATATCGCACACATGTACTAAAAGTCTTCAATAAAGAAAAATGTGAATTTACATCATAAAGAACATGATCACAGCTCAACATGTATTGTGAAACGATTAGTGAATTTTTTTGTTAGTCAAAAATGGCATCAATTACATTGAAAAGCCTTGTCCTAAAAATAATTTTTGTTTACATAATTTAATTTTTCAATAATTTAAATATAGTAAAGATTGTCAAATGGTGTATTCTGGTTGGTTACAAATTAAATTTAAATTTAATCAGCTGAAACTCTTATTTTGTTCACAAAAGTTTCGGGGTCCAATTAGTTCAGATCATTTGAACATACCATTTTTTCTCAATTTGATCATTTTCTAAACACTAAATAAAAAATATTACCTTAATTATCTGAATGAATTATTAAAGTTTGGTATTCTTAAGATGCACAACTTGGGAAAAACATTTTTTCCGATTGAATTTTTTTTCAAATTTGTAGTAACGATCAAAAAATCTTGTCAATTGTTTACATGTTACATTTTTGAATCATAGAATGTACCAAATTTAACATTAAATGATGAATACGAAATATAAAAATATCGCAATTTAGCAGTTAGGGGAAAAAAAAAAAAAAAATTAAAAACAAACAATTTATTATTTTAAACATTTTTTTTTTTAATACTATCAATACTTTCTCACTCTTAACTATTGTACTCAAAATGCCAAAAAATAGGCAAAGGGTAACGGTAGCGTGCAACTTGTGTCGTAAAATAAAAGCAAAATGTTCCGGTGAACCAGTCTGTACACAATGTCAAAAACATGACAAGGAATGCATTTTTGATAATCAAAAAAAAAAGCGAGGTCCGCCAAGAGGACTGAAAAAGTTGAAAAGGCAAAAAGAAACTTTACCAACTTTACCATTGATTTTAATTAGAAAAAAGGAATAAACATATTATTGATGAATAGCAATTAATATTTTTAGCATATAATCTAAATATTTTAATATTATAAATACATGTGGCAAAATTTTAACTTGAATTTTGTTTTTAATCTTTTGAATATATAAAAACATTAGTATCAATTCATATAGTAAATTTAGTAGGAATAGTGATGATAATGTTAAAATTACAATTAGGACAAATGGAATTTATGGGAAATTAATCATAAACGAATATATAAATAATGGAGGTAAAATAATTACACAAATAAAAATGACTTGAACATTATTTGAATGGTTTCAATTGGAATTTTTTGGTAGGGCCAAGACGATGTAAACGACTGATAAAAATAAATTACTATCATATAGTGAGCACGAAATTATAATATTTGTCATAAATTTTTTAGCTTAAAAAAATTTTGTAAAAACTTTAAATACATTTATTAATATCGTGTGATAAAGAATTAATAAATTAAAGTCAAATGATATGTTGAGTGAGAGGCCTAAAATAATTTGTCTTAAATATTTCATATTTTTACAAGCTTTAACATAATATAAAGAAAATTATAAAGCAAAGGTTCAAAAATGTTGTGATTGCAAGAATATTAAAATTTCTTAAAAATCAATTTAATTTAATAATAGACGTTTTAACATGAAGCTTCAGATCGTTCAGAATTTATAGAAATTTTTAAACAATTTAGAACGACAAATTAATTTAAGATCGCTCCAATTTTGCAATGTGAAAGAATTTTTTTTTTTCTTATACAAATTAAACATAAGAGTGTATTACTATTAATCCAATTTGTGCTGAAGAATTAGAATTTAAAATATTTATAATAATTTCAACTTTCACACTGATTTAAAAAATCAACCTTATAAAAAAAAGTTCCTTAAGTCTATCACTCAAGTTAATTTTCGTTTAAAATCGATTTTGATATACTTTTCCGATAAATTCGAGCGCGTGTTTAAAACCCAATCAGGATTTTAAGATCAGAATTAATAACAATATCGGTCAAAATACAAGCAAAATATAAGCATAAATAGTAGAAATATAAAGAATTAAAAGAAATAAAAGATAAAAGAAAATAAATAAAAAAATATAAAGAAATAAAAGAATAAAACGTATAAAATTTAAAAATAATAATAAAGACAAAAGAAAATAGTGGCGCGGGTACATTATTGAGTTTCTGATTGGTAGAAAATTCATCCAACATCCAAACAAATTTGTACGACAGATCGGAAGATAATGATAAGTAAAATTTTATTATATAACAGATATATGATAAAAATAATTATATTATTTGTATATTAAATTGAGATAATATTTGATAATATATAATAGAAGTTCACAAATCAAAGTTTTTTGGAATTGAAAGATGTTCAACTAAATTCCTCATATCAAATTAACTATTTGAACGTGAGATGAAAAATTTTCTATATACTAGAGTTGAGCGAATAGAACCAGTCAATATTGTAACCTTATTATATAAAATCAGTAAAGATAATTATCTTTATTCTATCAGTTGAGTTTAAATTATTCAATCTAAATGTCTATAAAAAAATTATAACAGAAATTGACGGACGTCTTTATTAATTTAGAAAGAAAGATCATACATTCGGAGAATGTAATTCTAAAAATGAAATTTATATAATTTATTACATTTCATATATGACGTTCAATTATTACCGCGTCGGGGTCTCGGGGATCGTGAAGAGTTTATGGATAGATCATGGAAAAATACTGTAAATAAAAATGACCTCGAATTAATGGAAAGATAAGCAAAAGGCTATCAAAGTACTAGTTGATATTAGAAGGGTTCCGTGAAAATTGCAACAGGAGAAGTGCGTCCTCCTCATTCTAATTAAAACCAGTCTTTCAATAAATCTAAAAGTAGGGGAAATATGAATAATTTATTCAAATTAATTTATAAAAAAAAATAATATATTACATACTTACACTATTTACAGTACATTTTACGGAAGCAATTTTGTATGAATATTTTTGTAATGTGTTACCTGTGTTACATGTTAGTATCTTACATAGCGCGGCTTAGCTATTGTACAGTTGTGAAGCAACAGGCTAACGGCTAGTTATAAATAATAATGTTCATTATAAAGAAATGTATAAGTTATAGTACCAAAGTAGGAAAAAGAAAAAAATATTAAGATGTAACGGATAGCAGTTTTATTGGTTGTAATTAAAATGTTTAGAATCTGTATATTTTTAGTACGCTTGTGTTAAGATCTCTACTATATCATGACATTAGCGGGCACTTCAATTTATTATCTAGTAATCTGAAATTTGACTCTGGGTCACGGATCGCAATAACATTACTAAAATATAGAAGTATCAAATTTCTTTGTTTTTTTATGTATATTATTCATTTACTTAATTTACTTAGAATTCTTTATTAATAATTGTTAAATCATAGATCAAAATAAATGAGAGTACGTCTATCCGATAGAGAGGTAATAAGTTACATATGTAGAACGGTTGTGATTACATAAAATTTAAAATACATATATCTTTTTGTAGGATATTCTATCAATAGTAAAGATGTGTTGAGACGTATTGGAAATCTTCGTGATCCATTCGTAAGAATGACTGAAATTCTTCCTTAATTAAGTGCTCGTCAATTTTGTAATTATTGACATAACTATCTCGATCTTGAATGTGAGTAATTTATAGATAATTTTGATTAAACCTTTTTTTTCATTTAATCAAATAATTAAAAATTTCTTTTCTTAGTATATCATCATCATACATTAGATGAAGAGGAAAAACAATTAATTGACAATTGAATTTCGTTCAATAGATCGAAACAATAGAATGGAATGATTTACGTCAATGTTTAAAAAATCAATTTGGTTTTTTACGATCTGAGAATATGTTAAGAAAATATAATTAATATCATTAATTACATAATTGGAAATTTTCGATTCTTTTTCCTTTTTTTGTTACCCGCAATATTAAATATCGTAAAGTTCTTTTAAAAATAATGGGATTTCAATATTCGTATATTATCTATTTGTAGTACTTTATACATACTGTATACAGTATATTAATTCATAAATGATTGGAATTTGTACAAATGACTAAAGAACAGAACTATAATACTTTTAATCTTTAAAGTAAAATGATATATACTCAAATTTTATACATAAAAATTTTGAAGGTTAATAGACTATTTAATAATTATACATATTTACCATATTTACTATATGTTATATCGAAATTCACTACGTTGATAAATGTCAATATTTACTTGAAGCCCATTTAATTTTTTAATTTTGTGGCTTTAATATAAAATAGATTAAGAATTTGCTGTTGTAAATGTATCCTTTTCTTTCTTTCTCTCCTTTTTTCCATTTATTTTCATGGAAGACATATTTTATTATAATAGCAGATAATCAAAATCTAGAAGATATATTTCCTGGGAGTAGACGAACCAATGGATTTTTTATTCATAACACATTAAAATTTATCACGCATGGAAGCAAAGATTTATTATGATTGTTCCTAATGTAACGAATACGCTTATCTCAAATCTGTGACAGTTAATGTCGATCTTGCTATAATAAGAAGGAGTGATGTTTACGCGTTACTGATCACGTGCAGCCACGAGTTCAAAAACACTAAGTATCTGAGGGGCAAAAATATGAATCTTGACCCGTCACATGTATTAATCTTGACCTACTGCATGCACGTTGTCGATCACATATATTTTACAATACACCATGAATAGGATCGACAACGTGCATGCAGGTGGGTCAAGTTTCACGTACGTGACGGGTCAAGATTCATATATTTGCATCTGAGGGACAATTTTTTTAGTGCCAAAAATTTATTTGTCACCGTTATTTGTCACCGAAATCGACACTAGCCTGTCACAGATTTTAGATATGCAATGCATACATAACTACTTCAATTAAAGAGCTATATAATTATAGATCATGTTATGGATTTTCCTCAGCATCGCCCCAAGATTTTTCACCCCCACGTGACCTGCATAAAATGTCACCTGGGCCTAAGGATTGGAATCGATTATCATTATTAGAATTGATTTTAGAATTGATTAATCATTGAATAATTGTTAATCAAAATTATATTACTGCCGGTCACGTAACTATTAAAAATTCATATAAAAATTTCATTTTTGGGAATTTTATACAACATAACTTGAATTTCATTGGACAACAAAATTTCCTTTTTTGGATTTTTGTAATGTCACGTGATAACAAACTAACTTCTTAACAGACTACCTAGCGTTACCCTACAAAAATGTCATGAAACAGCTGGTATTAAAAAATTAAGAAATTAACTATGTGACAAATAATGTGTAACAAATAGGTTGTTGTCAACCGAAATAAAACTAAAACTTGTAGAATACGCAGGGAAAATTTTATTAATGCTACTGCACCACAATAAGTAAATTCAATTTTTATTTGATAATTGATTTAAAATTGATTCTTATCGATTTTGATAAATTGATTATTGTAAAATCAATTCCAATCTCTACATCTAGTGTCAGTCCTCACCGTTTTTATTTTTTTATAAGTATTCTGCGAGACAGAAATTTTTAGTGGTGAAAAATTATTTTTCATGCCCTTTAAACAAGCTTCTCCAGTATCACTGTCACTTTTTTACCCTCACGTGATTTTGTAAAATTCATTATCGGCATTATGCCCTACCACATTTTCACTGTTTATATTTATTTGAGGAACTTAGTTTTTTTTTGCTTCACAAAATTATTATTTTCATATTCCTTTAAATGTCACCAGGTGAAATTTTAATTATAAAAGTATCGGTGATACTGAGGTAAATCTCTTAAACATCACTGGTCACATGGAGGTAGAAAAATCTTAAGGTGATACTGAGGTAAATATGTTATGGTAATACATCATATATCAAGATTATCATATGATTTGCAAATACTTAACAACGTTCTGAAGCATGTTAAGAACTCAAAATATATAACTTTAAATTTTTCAAACTCATTTCATTTACCTATAAAATTAAATTTTTGATATCATTTTTTTTTTATTTTACAAAATTGAAATATCCTTTCCTGTTAAGGTTTTATTTCCTCTTTTTTTTGCACTTTTTAATATTCTTAAAGAAATATTAGAACTACTTATTTGTAAAACACTTTAATTTAAACTTTTATAAATATTGTTTACAAATTGGTTAAAAGTCTTATTGAATCCTTTATGAATATCTTAAAATCTTAATTGTTTATATAGTTTTAATTTTATTAATTTCATAATTTATATTTTGTTATATCTTAAGGAAGTAAAGAAATCAATCATAGTCGATCAAGATAGATTTATATGATGCTTTAAGATTTGATACTTTTTACCTTAATGAATTAGTTACAGCTAGCTCTTCCAAGAAAAAAAGTTCCCATCTGAAAATGTACTTTATGGATTCTTTTATTAAGAACTTCTATTTTAACATTAGATTATATATTTTCACAGAAATATATAGGATATAAATAATAGTAACAATGAATAAACAAGTATTTTATGAGCAAGGACATTTGATAAGAAAGCATTTATAAAATTTATAAAATTCATTATAAGGAAATGATAACATTTTTAATATTTTTTAATTTTGATATGAGAAAATTATAAAAATAACAAACTAAAATCAGAATTATAACCAAATTAAATTTGAAGCTACAATAATTAAGAGAATATCTAATTTAAATTGAAAGAATTACAAAAACAGCAAACTAAATCAATATTCATCAATTATAATATTATTATTGATTTCAAACTATCTAATAATATATTCAGCCTCACATGATAAAAATAGTATTAATTGTATAAATGTTTGAAAAGGAAAAAATTCTTAAATATGAATTATTGACAATAAACAATATAAAAAAATTTATTGAATTAATAATATATTAGAATTTAGAAAATAAAGAAAGTACTAAAAAGTATTTGTACTACTCAATTAAAAAATATCTTACACTCATTTTAAAAGAAAATAGAAAGAAATTCATTTAGTTTATAGTTTTTGAAAAAAAATTAAAAATACTATATTACTTATTCAATGTGAAATTATATATATAACTTCAAAATTTTGAAAATTTTTTAGATTAATGTTATCTTTAAATATATAATATATATAGTTATATATATACTTTAAAATTAAATAAAATTAATATAATTTAATATTTGATCAGACTGGCCTGAAGCTGGAAATATTATTCATAGAATATTTGTGATTATTATATATCTAAATATATTTATAATTCCAGTTAAAATTTTCTTAATTCTGGCCAAATTCATGATGCTAGCTTAAAATCAGTAAAATTAAAAATTTTAAATCAAATGTAGTACTGCATTTATGCAATGTAATATTTAAAACTCAAAAGTAAATAATAAACTATTAAAAAATTTTTTATTTAATTTCTATTATTAAAGTTGAATTTTACTAAAAGTAATATATATATTTTTATTATTAAAAATAAAGAAAAAAATAAGTTACTTTTTATTTTTTTATTTTATTTATTTTTATTTACCTTTTTTTTATAGATTTTATCAGAATTTATTTTTTCTTTTAAAATTTAACTGCTGAACCTTTTATTTCTATAATTTAAAAATTAAAGTAAAAGAAATTATATAAATTGTACTTTAGATTGATTCTTATCTCAAATTGCAATTTATGCACTTAAGCACTTTATCTTAGATTGAAATTGTTATATGAAGTATATAATGTGGATCATTAATAATCTGAGATATCTCAGTTTTAACCTAAACAAATAAAAAAATTTTTTTTTTAAAAAATATTGATCATTTTCTACCATTTTTAATTTGAAATAGTACTAGTTTAATCTATTAATAACTACATTAAAAATTATTTAATTATTATAAAATTTTTAATAGAAATAGTTCTTCATAACTAATTTATTTTTTTTAAGATAAGCTTCAGAAGTTTTTATTTTTATTTTTTATTTTTTTTAAAAAAAATAATATTAACCATTTCAACTATTCTTTCATTTTCTTTTTTATTAAATATTTTAAGATAAGTTCTGGCAGATTTTTTTATTTCTTTTCCTTTTTAAAAACCATATTTAATTTATTTCTTTTTCTTTTTTTAATAGGAATAGTTAAAATATTTTTTTATACCTTAAGATAAAATTCATTTTTTTATTTTTTTTCTTTTTTAAACTGTACTAATAGGACCTTAGATATCTAATATAAAGATCATAATTGACTTATAACCAAAAATATCACTTTTTGCTAAAACTCAAAAAATTATTTTTTGTAAATATTTTAGCATCTAGTGATTTAATTTGAGGTGCAAAAGTATCGAACTTGACCTGTGACACAATACTAACTTGACCCTCCTGTATGCACATTATCGATCCTATTCATGAAGTATTGTAAAATATATGTAATCGATAACGTGTATGTAGCGGGTCAAGATGACACCCCAGAAAGGTCAAATCCGATACTTTTGTAAGGTTAATTTTTTATTTTGTAGCTTTTATTTAGCTCTATAATTTAAAAAAAATTCATCAAAATTGGACTACTAGATGCTAAAAATGATTTTTTAAGCTCTTAAAAAATAGGTCAATTTGCTAAAAATATGACTTATGACCTGTTTTAGAGATATCTAGAATTCTATACTAACTATTTTTTTTCTTTTTTTTAGTATTTCAGCCTGGATTCTCTCTTGGTAAATAGATATATTATAATGTTTACTATGGTAATAATGTCTATTATGATGTTGATTTTTTTTTTTCTGGTAAATAAATGATATATAGTATTTATGATATTAATTTCTTTTTCCTTAAATAGTATTAACTGTTTTTTTATCTTTATTTTAGCATTTTGGCTTGAATTTTCTTTTAATAAATAGGTGATACTATGGTATTAATTTTTTTTTCTAGATATTAACCATTCTTTTTTCTTATTTAATAGGAATAGACTAATAGTTTTTTAAAAATAAGTAAAAAGACTTTAAGTAAAAAAATATAGGAATATTAGAGAAAAGAAAATTTATGATAAGAGAAATAAAAAATTTAATATAAAATCTGATATTAAATTAAGAATACTTACTAAAACTATTTTTAAAATTTTAGTTTAGTTAAAATTTAATCTAAACCTATTTTTTATAATTAAATTAATTGTTTAATCTTTTCTGAAACTGATTATAATTTAGAAAAGTTTTAGATTTACCAATTTTTTTATTAAAAAATAAAGTTTTAAGTTTCAGATTTTTGAATTTTATTGTTAAATAAATTTTGGGTAGCCATTTTTTTTTTATTAATAAGACTGTTCTAAATTAATTGTTTGTTTAACATCCAGGCCTTTTGAAAAAATTAAGGGGGAAAAAGGGCTTAAGTTAAACAAACCAAATAAATAAACATAGGAAAATTTGAAAATTTCAGGCAAAATTTAAAGGCACTATATGTTTATTAGCTTTTAAATTTTTTTAAAAATAAAGAAGGTATTTGTTAATATATGTTTATTAAATCTCAAATTTTTTAAAAAATAGAGGGGAGGGAGGACATTAAATAAATAATCAAGTTGGAACAGCCTAATATAGGACCCCGCTTACTCCTAATAAAGGTCTCTGGGAAAAATTTCAAATTTACTAGTAATTTTACCAACCTTTTTTATCTCATAATTTTACCTTATACATATAGTGACCTTTTAAAAATATATTGAATTTTACCTTAAGTTTTCAGTAACTTTAAATTTTTGTAATCTTAATTTTTTGGTAATTTAAAAACATTTAAAAATATCAAAAATATCAATTAAATTTATTATTAATGTAACTAACTTTATTATTATGTAACTATTTATGTAACTTTATTTATTATTTATATAATTATTTGTATATACATTGCAATCTTTGAAAGATTTCTTCTTTTTGAAAAAATTGGAATATTTCACGTGCTTCACCAAATATTGTTAATAAATCAGATACTTCATCTGTAATATCATCCAATTGACCTAAATGATATACTATTTCTTTATAGGGAATATGTGTAAACAAATACCTTCCAATACGTGACTGACGAGTAAACATCCTTCCATATAAGTGTATATACAAATAAATTGATACATATGAAAGACTGTCAATAGAATCTACTCCTATATTAATATAAGCATGACGTTCACCAATTTTTTGGTATTTAGCTATTACTCTACCAAGACATAATTTATTATCAGAAAGGATAATAATAAAATTTCCATCTTCTAAAAGATGACTTTCTGTTACATTTGCTAATCCTATTTCACGAACTATAAATAAAATAATTTTAATATAATATATTTTTATAATAAAAATACAATAATTATATACAGTAATACCTGGTATATTTTTCAGAATTCTAATATCTGATGCTCTTTTTCTCATATTCCATCTGTTAAATCGAGGCTTATTTGCTGT
>QZLH01001049.1:2541-20406 GCA_003833135.1 Oehlia diaphana | reverse complement strand
AACAAAACTCGCAGAAAATATGAAACCTGTAGAAATACCAAGTAAGCAATAATACCAGTCCAACAAACTAAATTGCAACTGTTATTTTGACAGCCTAATTAATGCAATCTTCTCTTCTAAAAGAGTAAAATAATCTCTATTATAAAGTAGTAAGGAAGTCATATAGTCCTATTAATAAATTAGGTGAAGACGTTGAACATTATCAAATAAGTGAACCATGCCATTAACATGGAAGGGGTATACTGATAGCACTCATTATTCACAATAATTTATTTTAAATTAATGTATTTAATAAATTGAAATTGAATAAATTTTATTGTTAAATTAATATTACATTCTATTTTAATAAAATAATTACTCAATTTCATTAATTTAAAAAAGAATTTGTTTTACCCTTATGGATTAACATCTATAAAATTTCATATATTCTCAAGCAATCATCTTTGGAGTGGAGTATCTTAGGGTAAGGAAATTTAGTTTAGGCCGAAATACTTATCTTTGAAGATAACATTGACGTTGGAGTATCTTAGGGTTAGGGTAAGGAAAGTTGTTTTAGGCAGAAATACTTATTCTTGAAGATAGCGTAGACGTTGGAGTTTCTTAGGGTTAGGTAAGGAAGGTTAGTTTAGGCAGCTGTTTAGGCTGAAACTTTTACCTTTGGAGTTAGTTAGTGTTAAGTAAATAGCAATAACTGCGTATTGTAATTACTATAGCCACACTTAGCCACAGTCAAATCACATGAAGAACGTGCCCGAGCTTTTTTTGATGGTTACGCTGGGGGAATTTCTTTAAACAGCATTAAGATCACGTGACTCAAATGGATGACATAATGACATCGCCTAAAACTGTTGCGAGTGATGTCCCTTATATCTCTTCTAATACATTTTGTTATTTTATATTAAGTTTATTAAAAACGGCCCAGATTCGGTTTCAGGAACCGTTTCTGATTCTGAATTCGTATATATTTTAACAATTTTTTAAAAAATAAAAAACGAAACCAGTCCACAAATTATCAAAAAAATTCAATTTATTATCACATATTCTACCTACCTAACTAGTTTCCTAGTTTTGTTCTCTATCAATAACATTAATGAATTATTATACTTGGTAAAATCAGGTATAAACATCTATAAACATTATCGTCTAAATTATTATAGTTAAAGTTATGGATCAGTTAAAACACCTCAACTTCGAAGATTGTATTACTAGTGAAATCTTAAAATAGTACAATTATATTCAATGACCAGTGATATGCACTGGAAGCTTCCAATGACCTTGAAGGCTTGGAAATGGAAGAATTGGAAGATTCCATCTTCCAATGCACATGACAATGAAATTTTATTAACCATATTTGGATAATTTGTGAATTTAATAATAACATCCTTTTTTCCTTCATATAGTTAGAAGTAAAATCTTGGCGCGGGGTGGATTGTTAGCCTGCAGATCTCACAATGAGCCACAGCCACAGATTCAAAGCAGTTTAACTCCGGAGGATCGACAAGTTCGATTCCGAAGATTCCGATAAATACATTACACAATGGCGTTATTAAATATTTAAGCACCGAAATTTTTTTTTTTTTTTTTAAAAAAAAAAATAACAAAAACATAATGTCTTGCCAACTGACAACTGACTGCTTAGATGAAATTTTTGAACATTTAGAGAATGATAAACCAACTTTACATTCATGTTTGTTAGTTAATCGCCTTTGGTGTAAAACTTCTGTTAGAATTTTATGGAGGAATATTTGGCGGTTTAAATATATTGTTTATCGTGAACAACATCCATTGAAAATAGCATCATCTATTCTTAGTACATTAGTTGCTTGTCTTCCCAATGAATCAAAAGAGCTCTTATATAAGAATGAAATTTTTATCCAAACACCTACTCCAAAACCACCACTTTTTAATTATGTAAACTTTTGTAAAGTACTTTCAATTTTTGAGATTGTTAAATTAGTTGAAAATGTCCTTAGTAATGAACCATCATCATCCGTTAAATCACTAAGTTTAAAAGATAGAAATTGTTTAGTAACAAATGAAATTTTCAAAATGCTTACAAAACAAATTTCTTTCTTGAAAAAATTAACTTACGACTATAATCAATTTATCCCTAAGTTTTCTTTCACTTATTTTCCTGGAGCGAAAGAACTTTCAGAATTACGTTGCAGTTCAGATATTCCTTCTGATTTTTTTTATCAGTTATCACAAATATGCAATAATTTACAAATAATATTTATAGAATTTCGTAATGATAATGTTTCAGATGAGTTAAAAGAATTAATTTCTCTACAAAACAATTTAAAAAGTTTAACTTTAATAGCCAATATAAGTAGTTGGGCAAATATTATACCTGCTTTAACAAAACATTCTAATACAATCAAAAAATTACATCTTTATGGTAATAATTATAATTTACCATTATCATTTGTCAATTTATTCACAAATTTAGAAGAAATTATGTTTTCATTCGATTATGGAGCAGATTTTGGTGATTTTGAAAATTTACAATTTGCCAATTTTCCTAAATTACAAATTTTAAAATTTCCTAAAAGATATCCAAAACCTGAGTATGTAATGAAATTTTTAGAAAATAATGGAAAAAATCTCAAAACATTTTATATATATGGAAGTGATAATGCTTTAAGTTTATCTATTGCTGATTTTTGTCCAAATCTTAGAAGTCTTTTTGTAGGAATTAATTATGGAAAAAAAAATATATTAAAAACTATATTAAGTAGTTGTCAATACTTAGAAAGTATTAAAGTTTGGTGTGGAAAAAGTTATTCAGGTGAAGAAAGAAGTTATTTATCTGAAAAGGAAGTATTTGAAACTATTGTAAATTATTCACCAAATAATTTTTGTGAATTAAAAATATATTATAGTTCAAATTCAGACTTTGTATCCCCAATAGATTTAGAATCATTTCTTATAAGCTGGAAAAATAGAATACCAAAAAAATTACTTAGATTAATAATTAACAAGAATAATAATATTGATGTAAATGAAGTAAACAAAAAAATAGCTGAAAAATATGAAAATTTAGGTATTATTGAATTTAGTATTGAAGCACTCTATGATGATGATATTTTTTACTTGTTATAATTTCTTACTTAAGAGAATGAACTTTTATTTTACTTTATTTGTTTCTTTAAGATTTGTTACTATTATAGAAGATATTTCTTAATATTCATAATAAAGTATTTTCTTATAAACAAAAGATTAATGCTTATGTTAATTATGATTTATTTAATAGTAGGTTATAATGTGTGCTAAAATCTAACCACAAATCCACAATATAGTTCATAATAGCCAATAACAAACAGCCAAAAACTCTGATTTATTGAAAAAAGCGCTCAAATTATATTTTCCTAACTCAGGCCTACTGTTAGTGCCGGCTCAAATATTATAAATAATAATGTATCGGTTATACTGATATTTTACTTTACGTTAATTAAAAAGAGATAAAGAAAAGTTAGTATCAGTACTTGGTAGTCATAAAACAATTGATATAACGAGGTTATACTGCGTACTAGTTTTACCTGTACATTTCATTTTTCATATTATATTGGTCAACCGGTTTACATAATCCAATTAATCCATCATTAGATTTATAAATTTATCATTTTTTTTTATCAATAAATTTTTGCATTAAAACCTTATAATTTAATGTTTCTGGATCCTGTGTTATTCAAGCTATTGTATTAATTATTATACAAAATAGGAAATTACATTTTATAGCATAACTGCTTACCTCATTCAAGAAATCCTCATTGATATTTGATGATTGCTACTTGAAACCCATATTTTTCACCACTTCTAAGTGTATTTGCATCTTTTCATCAACTTTACGTTTCCTCATAATGCCAAGATATTATCCATCCATCTACCAAATTGCTTTGTAAACTGTACTGAATCCACCTTGAGCCAAGTATTCAACATCTCCTAATCTATTATAAGGAATCCACTCAAATAATTCCAAATTATTTCTTGCATTTAATTGTGCTTCTTGAACGAACTTATCTATATGTTCACTTTCCACTAGTCTAATTACCAAAATTTTGTTGCAATTTATTAAAATTACATTCTTTACACCAATAAGACCCTATTCTTGGTTGGTTACATTCAGAGTATAGCCCAAAAAGTTGTGCGGGCATTAGGATTTTATTCGGAATATTAGCAATATTTTCGAATGATTTTGGATTTTGGAATATTATAACTATTATATGAAACCAAGTTTTTGAAAAATAAGTTTGTATCTTTTATGATAATTATAAACAACTAAAAAAAGTATTTTTTTACTAAAAATGTTATTATTTGAATAATTCGAATGATTGGTAGTTTTATTTTCCCTTTCATAAAACCCTTTAAAATGACTAAAACTTGGTTACATTCAGGACAAAGCCCATTAATGTGGATTATCAGCACATCTTTCAACAAACGCCTTAGGAATCTTGGAATGTTATAACTATTATAATGCGAAACCAAGTTCTTAAACAAATGTAAAAAAAAATTCATAATAGTGCAAAATTAAGTATGAATATTTTAAAATATATAATATGTCGTAAAAAGGAAAATTGCCGATAAATAAATAAAAGAAATATTTTTCTAATAGATTTTACTAATTGAATTAATTGAATGTTTCCTTCTTTACTGATTGGATCATTAAGAGCACACTATTGAGTAAATGAGTGAAAATAAAAAGTAAACCCGACCCGTAGTTAAACCATTTTATCAGGACTCAAATAAAAACAAATTTTAAAATAAATAGTGAAAGTTTTGTTTTTTGATAATATATATATTTTTTTATTTTTCATTTATTAACATTACAAGTATTTGGCGCTTATAGATAAAATAAAATTTGCGATTTCATTGGCCGAGGCAGAGAAATTCACGTGATATGTCATTTTTCATAGTCCTTTACGGCAACACAGATGACTTCCGAGGCCTGTGACAAGCTAGTTATCCCTGAGATAACCACTTGTAGCAGGTATTATTTTTAAGTTTCATTTAGACGAATCGAATATTATTGGCATTTTCACTAATATAATAAGTTACATTATAGATTTATATAAAAAATGTATACAGCATATTTTATGAGTTTTGTACTTAATTCTGGAGTAAACCTGTACGCAGAGATGAAATTTTTTATAAGTTTGTACGAAGAGGCAATTTTTATGGTAAATCCGTACGAAAAGGTAAATCATTGTTTAAATCCGTACTCCAGACTTTGATCAACTTTTCATATCTTGCGCAATAAGAACCGCGGAACTTCGACACCAAATTATCAAATCAGTATAACGAGTTTTCTATCAGTGTATTCAAGGGTCCTATTTTACCTAATGAAAATTTTTATATGAGCATATACTGTATTATTGAAATTTAATAGACGCATCTTACAAATTATTTTTTTTTACAAATTAATATTTATTATTCAATTTTTTTTTATTCATTAAAATGATAACAAAGTTTATAGGATTTTATTTTTTCGAATATATAACTGATTTAAAAAAAAAGGTGTGACCAGGCACAGATATTTATCCTTTTGTTTAATCGAACTCCGAAATAAATGAAACATTCAGACTTATTATAATTATCCCTAAATTATTGTTTTAATTTGGACAAAGTTTAAAAAAACTCTGTATTAAAACCCATTCCAATGTGAATATAAAAACCCATGGAAGATTGGAAGATATCCATCTTTTTAATTTTTTTATTATGATTAAAATAAAAATAGAAATAATGAATTTTTTAAAAAAAATAAATAAATGGTAATTGTTATGCACTTTACTAAATTAATCGTTTGTAATAATTTCATAGTATAAATTATAAATTATCAATTTACGTTTATTCATTTTACATTTTACTACATACTTTAATTGGAAATCATAAAGAGGAAATCACCTGATAGAAATCAGATGACCAAGGAAGGGAGAATTTATAAAACGTGGCACCTCAACCTTACTATCTATGGAGAAGTTGGCTGCGGAATGCGGATCGTGCATAAAGATTTATTCTAAAAAATAGGCTTAAGATTAAGCTTAAACATATAAAGTGCCTTAGTATATTATTCTACAATTAAAGTTTTGCATTATACTTTGCTTTCCCAAGCTATTAATTATTTGCTCGCCTACTAAGGAAAATCATTTCCTGTATAAAAACATTATACAATTATACAATTATACCATTATACAATTATACAATTATACAATAAACTTTTATGATGATCCTTACGAGAACCGGTTAAATCCGGTAATAACCGATCATATTTCGAATTTTCTAACTTACCCAGTAAATTCGTGACAAAATATTCGTATCACTATTAAAATTTTTATAAATATACATAAGAAAATTTTCTTTTCGATACCAAAACTTATGATTAATCGAAATTAAAAATGTCCGAAAAAAACGATTTAAATGAAAATATGTTAAGCGAAAAAGAAAAGGCCCTTGCCGGACTTCCATATTTAGCATATTCTGAAGAATTAATAAATGATCGGCTTAAAGCTAGAGAACTACTTTATAAATATAATAATTCTAAACCAGTTTCTGTTGATACTGATGAATATCGTGAAAGAAATGACATTATTCGGCAATTATTTGGTAGTGTTGGTAAGAGTGCTGAAGTCGAACCACCATTCTATTGTGACTATGTAAGTTTTATCATATTCAATCAACTACAATATTTATGACAAATAAGATAGTTAATATTTAATCTTAATATATTTAGGGATATAATATTCACGTTGGGGATAATTTTTATTGTAATTTTAACTGTGCTATATTGGATTGTAATAAAGTTGAAATTGGGGATCGTGTTATGTTTGGCCCAAATGTTTCACTTTACCCTGCAACTCATCCTATACAACCTGAAGAAAGAGCAAAAGGTGCTGAATTTGCATTACCCATAAAGGTATTGGCTTTTCCCATAAGAGTATTAACCATAATAAAAATTATTATGATATTTTTTAAACAAAGTTTAATTTTTATATTAGATTGGAAATGATGTATGGATTGGTGGTAGCGCTACTATTTGTCCTGGAATTACCATCGGGGATGGGGTACGTGTCGATATTTTCCTTCAGATATTAACGTAATACTTTAATTACTTCACTTAATTTTTAATTCTTTATTATTTTGATTTATACGGAGATTAGGTAACTGTTGGTGCAGGATCCGTGGTATGTTTAAAATATTGAAATGATCCAATTTTTTTTTATTAATGAAATTAATGAAATTTAATCCTTTTTTAAGGTTACAAAAGATGTTCCGCCTTATGTAGTTGTCGCTGGTAATCCTGCTAAAATCATCAAGCATTTAGAAAGAACAACGATAGCAAATTGAATTTAAATCTTATTGATAAAAAAGAATTTTATTACATTAAAGTTATTATTTTTTCTCAAATTGGTTCATATTATTTATAATAAATAAATTATCATTACAGTATATATAGTTTCTGTGTATTTGTGCATAAAATGAAATGAAAAATAATTATTATCCATAAAATGTGTAAAACGTGACGATTTAATAAAGCATATTTTTCGAATGAGAGATGTTATTAATGTAAAAAAAAATATAAAGACAATAAAGTAAAATAAAATTTTTAATTTACTTTAGAGATTGAGCGAAAGAAACTTACATTTTTGAGATGCGCAGTATGATAATTATAATTTTAGTCACGTATCCTAGTGTTACCATCGATTTAAAATAATGTGGTCATAATTATTTTACCTTTAAAGATCAGTCTTGTTTTCGTCCATATATAATCAGTATATAATCAATCAGGGATCTCAAGACTATTTCGCCTTTTAAAAGATCGTTAACGGATTTATCCATGCAAAGTATTGACACATACCATAATCTCATGAGGGAGATATACACCTTAATTCCAAGAGACTCCACGAATCCTCGCACGAATATACTAAAAAATCAAGTGGAATTAATTTAGTGATGAACAAAATAAAACTCGCAGTAATGTAATTTTGGATTGATGTATTGTATTTGGCGGATGAATAAATAATTTGTCCTGATCAATTTGATCAATAAATGAAGTTTCTTTTGTCTATTTCTACAAAAAAAATCTTATTTCTTAGCTTTCCTTTACTTTCATATCCTTTACTTTCTATTGCTTTGAATTTAGACTCTTTGTTTACAGAAACCACAGAAACCATTACCAATAATTTCAACTTCGATACAGGATCCTAAAAAGCCTTAATTCTGCTTCGGATTAATTCTATGAGGGCAATTTTTTTTTAGTATTTTACCTTATCCCGAAGCTTATTAATAATATTGAGACATATATTATCCACTAGCATATTTTATTTTAAGTTTTGTTATATAGAGATAAACATTTGAGAGAATGAGTGGGTTAGGGTTAGGTTAGGGTTAGGGTTTGGTTACTGAATTTGATACACAAGCCGTTACTGGTAATTTCGAATTTTATACTGAGGAGGCTACAACAGGTAATTTCAGCTGAAAATTTTAAAATTTCATGTGGATAAAACAGAAGTTTCTAATACAATATATTGCATCTAGAAAAGATTACTGAGCTCGTAGAAGTTTGGTTTGGTCATGAGAAGTTTCTCAACTGGTCCATCTCAAAGGAATTTTTTATTAACTCAGACACTTGAATACTGGCTTCTCACTTATGTGTCTGAAACAGCAACAGACTCAACAGACTCCTGGAATGAAGGCTACTCGCCAGATGCTGTTAGTAGAATGCTTTTCTCAAAAAACTACCAATATCTCAAAGCACAAACACACAAATACTGGATTGGTTGGGCATTTATCAATTCACTAATCAAGCTTCAGATAAGTTTATCTCTTTTATTGAAAATGCGAGTGAGAACAAAGTTCATATTTTTAGAAACACATCAATAATTGTTAAATCCATTCGTGACACTAGTGATAAAGGTAATGAACTTAATCTCCTTCTTGAAACAGATCTTAATCAATTTAATGATAAAAGTACCTGGTATTACCACACCACGGTCTTGATTAGCGCTGAAAGTATTTTTACTGATTGGTAGCAGATCAGAAGAAACAAGATTTTGGTGGTCGAACTTCATCATTCTACCTCAATGATGAATTTAAGTGGGCAATTGATTTCAGACTACAAAAGTTTATTCACAAAGTGCAATAATTATTTATGATATTCCTGAAACTTTATTAAAAGGAAAAGAATATGAAACACCTTGATCTTAGTAATGGTGGAAGGATGTAGTGCGTAAATCTCGTAACTATTATACATGTGAGGCTGATGAATACGGTTCTGTTTATGGCCCTTAAGTCACAAATTATGTTAGAATGATTAACCAAGGCAGCCATTAATAAGAATCAGTTAGCACTTAAATCAATAAAATTAACGAGGTTAGTTAATTTACGCTTAGTAGGAATCATCATTTATAAAAAGATGCATAAAATCTAGTTGATTATAATAGCAAACATAATGAAGATAAATATATACTGTACATTAATAGTGTAGCGTTAATATAGTAAAATATTAGATGAATATATACTGTACATTGATAGTGTAGCGTTAATATAATAAAATATTTAAAATATAAAATAGTAAATAAATGTGATTTGAAATAATGGAATTTGCAATAAAAACATAAATTCCCCGAAAGTTCACAGTTTTGAAGTCATACCTGAAAGGCACAATTGCCGAAAATCTACATAGTTAAATGATAATCCCAGACTATAATTCGTCAATCAATAACACAAAAGATAAAAAAATTCACCCCCTGTTATTCATAAATACCTAGTGGCTAGTGCAAAATCTTTTTATAATAATATTCATTAGCTTCTTAACAGGACGCCTTTGCCAAGAAGCTGACCATAACTTAGCCAATACTAAATCGAAGTGCCCGGTATAACTGTTATAGAATTGACCAAAATTACGGATAACGAATTGCACGAAAATATCATAACGAAATGTATAACGAAAAGACATATGCTAAATGTATAACTAAAATGTATAACTATACTTACCAGCTAGTCTCGTATAATCAATGATCTTGAAATTGTTAACTAGGCGAGATAATTATATCCATCTACTCTGACCACCGGTTAAGTTTCCCAGCTAGCAAGAGGGCTAGGGTCAAAAAAATTATCAAAAAATAATATGTATCGCGGGCAAAGTCCCAAACATTTGTATTTATTTTTGCATGTATTAATAAAAATTTTTCTTAGCAAAAGTGACCTGCGTTCCAAATTGGAACGGACACGTGATCTTTTATTATTTAATTTGAATATTTAGTGTACTAAACAAGTGTTATCAATCATATCAAACGTACAATCTATTGATTCATTAAGAGAGGTAAATGCTAGGCTCTTAATTGAGATTTCCGAACTCAGGAGGAAGTTTCAGATGTTGAGGCTGAGAATGCGAAGCTGAAGCAGATTATTGAGGAAAATGCCAGGCGTGATGCTAGAGCTAAGGAATTAGAGCAAAAAAATACAGAGCTTGAGGCCAGACTCGCGATAGTGGAACAGGGTTCCTCGGTAGTGGATGATCAGCTACATAAAGAAGCAATATCAAAGAGGTTTGTAGAGCAAACCGTATCAGATGTTGATTTATCCAGCTCTGTGACAAACCAGCGAAATAATGATGATGCCAAGACATCAGAGGAAAAGGAGATGGATGCTTTCTTGGTTGAGGTAAATAAGAAAAGCATTAGTGATAAAATTAGAGAGAGCAAGAAAGAAGGTTCAGGATCAAATACTCATCCTCCGTTACTTCAGACTTGACTCACGGTGAGGAGGACCTCTCCATGACTTGCGCTGAACTTGTAACTCTCCCGAACAGGTAGTCAAAGAATCAATTCCAGCCCGTAAGTCAGTTACCTCTGGTAACAAATCATCTGCTGGGACATCACCAGTAAAATCGTCTATGGCGGACAAACAGACTCTGGCTTCTGAGAACACAGAGAAGAGTGTCAAAATTTTCCTTATAATCTAAAAGTGGAGCAAGATTTGAGACGGGAGCTATCCTCCACTGAAGTTGGTGATGGTAAGATTAATAAGGCGTTTGATTTTCAGATTCCTGAACTCTCTTTAGAAGCAATTCTGATGGGATCTAGTGAAGTTACAGCACAGAATATAGTTGATCTATTTAGAGTAGCAATGAAGCTTAGACGTAAGGAGATTTTATGCTGGTATAGGGATGTTAAGTCTAAGAATGGTGTTGATGACAAATCAGCAAGAACATTGGTGTACAGCGAAATCAAACCTCTTCTTCCTGAAATTACTAATGTAAACTTGCGTAAAATAACTTTCAGAGCTAAAAAAATCTATATATTGTTTGATGAGATAGGAACCATAGAATCCACATAATTAGCTGTAACGCAAATGCCATCTCGAATTTATAGATAATCAGATCCAGGACATTATAAATGATTTCCCCAAAAAACTATCAAGCGAAATATTCAAACTAATCAAACTTACCACCAATATTTACATCGATAATATCCTTGATCAAACGAACTCGTATAATCCGCAAAGTAATAATAAGGTATGTTGATTTATTGCTCGACTAGCTTCTTGAAACATGACATCACGATGTTAATCGATTTTTTCCAACTCTACAGATGTCCATGAAAATTTCGGTCATATTGCTCTTCTTGTTATATATCGGCATTTTGATCTTCGCCGAGAAAATCACAGACCATCATCATACAATGGACGCAGTGAAATTTCTCATATGAATCTCGTCACATGCAACTTCACAGCAAAGGTCTGGCGCAGTATATCGGGAATCATAAGCATCTTCAATTGCCAAATTCTGCGCAGTATCGTACGTGCGATAAAAAAATCGAAATAATGCGTTAAGCAATAAATTTCAGGCGAAATGGAATGTTGCGAAAATTAATAGTAATGGTAAGTGTATATTACATTGCCCTATTTTTTCTCAATTGCTAATCCCTGTAGGTTCGAAATTACCTAATCTCGGAGAAGTTTTCTACAGGGAATATTATTTTATATTGTCTGTGTGGGTGGGGGTGATATAGATATGCGAAAATTTGTATGGGATAATTTATTTCGGAAATCTAGTGAAGAAAAAGAATATTGGTGTAAAAATCTTGTAGTTAGCAATAGTGATAGAAAAAAACAATTAGTATAGAAATTTATAATAGAGCAAAGAAATAACTTCCATCTGAAAATTATTAATAAAGTTTCGCCCATATCGGGTATTTGCATCGAAAAATTTTTTCTGAAATGGGCGATGGAATTTCATTTTTCATGCTTTTATTGTCGCAAGTGATTGATCAAGGAGTTAAAGTGGTAAAATCACGTTCCGAAGCTTTGGTTTTATCGAATCAAAGCTTACAAGATTAGTTCTCCAGATACGATAAGGTCGCTACATTAATCATGCATCCATTTAGTCGACAACACCAGAGAAAGCAACCCCCCAAAGGATTTACAAGCCGGGTAAATGCTGGTTATGAAAGCCAGAACCTATTATATCTTTTAAAAAATCTTGAAAGCTACTTATACAATTTCGTCAACAACACCAGAGGAAGCAACCCCCCAAAGGATTTACAAGTCGGGAAAATTGTACGGTTAGAGTTTTCTTTAAGCAAGAGTTTTCTTTAAGCATGAGAGAAAGTCTTTTCAATTGGTTGGCGATCAATGTGACCAATATGATCATGATTGGCTAATAATCACATGACGCAACGCGTCTCCTCACAAATCCACATGATTATCGCGTATTTTTCGTGTTTATATCTATTAGTTTGCCTTATATCTATTACCCCGAGTCTAAGTCAATTTAAAATTTAATAGTATACAGCATTACAGCAGTACTGTAAGTACCTGACCGTAAAGTAAGTACCCGACTGTAAAGGAGGGCACTATACTTGCTTAAAATATCATTACCAACTACTTTGTTATAAAATAATATAAAATTAATCTGTCATATGGAGGAATACGTTAAAATACTGCAAGAAATGATTCTTGATGATGACTTTATAGTCATAAAATTTTTCAGGAGAATTGATTGCGCATTTTCTCAAAAGGATCAGGCAGAAGAATGTTTTCGAGAGGCATTAAAAATCCTTGTCTCAAAGGATGATGAGTACTCGCGAAAGGCTAAAAACCTTCTAGGTAACTTTGATAATTACGTGAACTCCTATTCTATAAGGCAATATTGGAACGGCCTCAAAATACGTGAAGAACGAGACAAATCACGCACTGATCAATTTCTTTTAGAAGAAAAAAAGGTTAGCAGCTACATCTTGTATTGTAGGTTATAATTACTAACTTAAATTTGAACCATTTAGGAACAACATCTTTGTCTCATTGACTCTAATGTGATTACCGAGCATAACCATTCAAGCAATAGATTAACGTTAGAATCATCAAAATCAGTCAGTTGATGGCTTTAATTCTTTTCTCTATGTCACTTGCTATTTTAATTCCATTGCATTATACTGACCTTATATTTCTGTAGAAATTGAATGATGAAATAGATAATTTCTTTCAAAGCAATCCCGAACAAAGATCAACAAATCCGATTAAGAAACGGCGGAAATCGGAAACCATAAGCAATGAACAAGGCATTTCCAACGAAGCAGACAATGAGAAGGACAAGGTATGATCTTTACATTGAAGAAGCAAATTATTCAGCTATCACGATGTTTTGCCATCAAGACTGAATAATTATTAATTAGTGAGATTCTTTTTTAGGCCGAATCTGAAGCACAAAACTCCATTTCTATATCTGAGGAGGATGATAGTTCGGATTACATACCTATATCTGAAGATGATGAAAATTCGGATTACATACCAAGGTATCATAATAATTCTTTGATTGAATTTCTTCGATTTTTTTCCCCTTAGGTTCACTACTATCCTTTTGTAATACAAGTGATACCGAAGATCAGAGTCCTCCACCGTTGTTAGTATCGTCACAGCTCAAAGAATTCCAAGAATCCTACGCAAAAATGAATGTAGCTCATAAATGGGTTCTCTCTTCTAAGAAGTGCGTTGAGGACATTCTTTTCGAGCATTGTGAGCGACTGCCAGTTGAATCACTTCTACACTCATGGGTTATTGATCTTGATGATCAGGAAACAGAGTCGTTATTTACAACCGAAGAATGGAACGAAATCAAGCGTGCAGTCAAAAAATTGCCAGAGGTTGATTCTAGTTTTGCAGGTTCTATGATGCGATTTGCAGATGTAAGTTGAGGATAACTAGCTTTTTTTTCAATTTGTCCAAAACCTAATGTTATTGCCAATTTCAGGTTAAAACAACAAGTGATCTGAGACGCGTCTTAAAAACAACATCCTATCTAAATGAGGATGAACCTTATGATCGATCAAAACATTACGATTCTGAATGGGCCGAAATCGTGATGAGGAAGTTGTGAGTATTTGCCTTTTATCGGCGATATTGTTACAAAGACTTTAATGACATATATCCATTTACTGCAAGTCTTACGTATTATGAAGACCCTAACAAAACACTGCAAAAGGAACATCTCGAATCCTGGTATGACATAAATGTGTGGTCGCTTATCGTCGA
Source organism: Oehlia diaphana (assembly GCA_003833135.1). Taxonomy (NCBI): domain Eukaryota; kingdom Fungi; phylum Glomeromycota; class Glomeromycetes; order Glomerales; family Glomeraceae; genus Oehlia; species Oehlia diaphana. The sequence goes on along the minus strand of QZLH01001049.1, from coordinate 5,880 downwards.
TCACGGTCTCTGTGATGTGATCGGAATGGAAACTGTCAGGTACAACAGTCTCCTGTGATTGCCATAAATACTTAGTTACATTTTTTAACTTTATGACTTATTTTTTCACAGAAAAGAATCATCAAGTGAAGCGGTAGCCACGAGGAAAAACAGAAAGAGAGTACGTACGCGTCGCAGAAAGCCAGAACGTAGAAAGATGGGATATCGAATGGATGGAATATTCCGGATGTACATTGGTGACGTTGAGTATGGAGCAATTGAAGTGGCCAAGAAGTTTGATGAAACCAAATTATTGACTGATGGTTTTAAACTAATGAAGGCCATGCACGATATCTTCGTATGCCTAAGTAAAGAATCCCGTTTCGAAGAAATGAAAGTAAGGAAACTGCGAGTCGCTGGTATGCTTCACATGGGTAAGTAAAATAATGAATCTGCAGTTTTAAATATTTGTTAAAATAAACTGATTTAATTTAAATAGGCCTTAAATCGCAAGTTTTACATATGAGTAGTCCCAAGGGATATGTGACAATATTAAAACGAGAACAACTCCTTGATGTGCCGGCTACAGTTGAAAGGATAAGGGATCTTATCAGGGTGTTGGCTTATGTGTGGAGAATGAAGGTATGATTTTTCCGTATTCGTCAGTTTCATCAGTTTCATCAGAGAAATGCACTATTTGTTCATTATCTTCTATTTACAATAGAAAATGATCATGGATTGCGTCGAGACAGTGAACACGAGAACCCAAGATCTAACAGATTTTTTGCGAGAAATAATGGGCACAGATACTCCACCAATTACAATTGTTGTTCCATGGTCTATTGATACGAAATGAATCTGCAGTTAAGTAAAGTTCGATTGTACGTCGTTGATTATAGGGGTGTTACGAAATCATAATGTAATCGAAATAAAACTTTACTTGCGCCATTTCGACGTTAAAAATTACATACTATAATAAATTCTTGGCAAAAGTAATCTGGGTTCCAAATTGGAACGGAAGGCACACGTGATTTTTTAACCAATGACCATCTTGATCGTATGGCTTAGTTGCTACGCAAAATCTGATTGGCTAATCCCTTGTTAATCACAAGAGATCATGTAAATATAAATTAGCATAGCCCCTATATGCACAGCACTTCACTTTTGGCTAAATCCTGATATGCTTGTAACCGAATAAAAATGAATCTGATATTTATTAGAGTAATTGCTAAATCAGCTAAAATCAATAAAAACACTATAAAATCAATAAAATCATTAAAACACTATTATGGATTTAGATAGTAAAGCCTATTATAAGTAAATTAGACTAAGCTATAGATATGAAAATTCTGATGAATATATAAGAATAGTTGATGCATTAGGGTATTAGGCCTTTTAACACAGTGTTGGCACATTGGCCATTTAGCTGGGATTGGCTGTTGGCCGTTTGGCAGTTTAGCCGTGACCAAAATGGCCAAAAAAGTTTTGGCTGCGACCAAATGCCAACAAGGTACTAATACCTATCTAGTTATTTCTTTGACCATTTAGCATTTGTCCAGGGTTGGCTGTTGGCCATTGGCCTTTTGGCTGAGGCCAAAATGGCCAAAAAAATCTTGGCCGTGGCCAAATGCCAATATTGCTTTAACAGATAGACAAGATCATGAAACACCAGAAATTTGTATTCATGATCCATTTAGAAAAATACTAAAAGAGAATCCAAGAATCCTTTCTAAAAATGGATATATTACAATGTATGGAAAATTATATGAAAATGATAAAGACCATGGTCTTCCATCAAATTACATATATTGTAATATATATGACTCCTTAGTTTTTATATCTAAAAATGGTCGTAGTGATAATTATAATCACTTGAAGCCTGAAAATAGAATTTTGAATGAATATGCAAGATTTTCCAATCTATTATTAAAGGGAATTTAGAATTTAGCAATACAAACAATACATATTACAAGAAAAAACTAATATTAATCATCTTTATCTAGAACTTTTCACCTAATCTATCTTACATTCAGAAAAGGATAAATGGCATCAGTATTATATGATTTTAATTGTTATTCAATTAGCTATGAAAGATATGCAAGTTAAAGTGACTATAGCAAAAAATACTATGCCAAGTGTTCCAAATTTCAAGTCAGCTTGTAATTCTAATGTTGGGCAAAAAATGGTTTTACCAATTTCTTATTATATATTGAACTAAAGATCTGAAGCACTAAATGGACTAACCCCTCCTTTATTGTTATAAAAGCCTGATGTATTAATGCAATATAGTGCAAGTACATCTGAAATTTCTAGTAGAACTAGTTTAGATGATCTTACTAAAGCATATTTTGAAAAAATGCAGGAAAAAAATAGACTTAATATCTTTTAACTGAATATTAACATTAATATTAAATATATATAACTAAAGATAATATTATCAGTAAATTTTTCAGGGTAAAAATCTGCAAAAATCTCCAGCCTAAATTTTGCATAGAGTTGCTACTCTGTTAATACATATTAGAGAAATTTTTAATAAAATCTGTGCAAATCTGCAAATATTAAAAAATCTGTATAGAATTTAAAATAAATCTTTAGAATTTTTCAAAACATCTCAAATTCAGTTATTTGCTATTATTTAATATTAATTTATTTAATAAAAATATTATAAATTATATATACAAACTAGAAAACGAAAATCGTTGTAAGTCTGGAATGAAAGATTTTGTACAAAAATCCAAATATCTTTAAAAATTCAATTTGTACAAAAAATCTGATATTCCTAAAAAAATAAAAATAAAAAATAAAACGTTGAAATAAATGTTTCTTTAAAGTTAAACAAATAAGAAAAGCCCTCATAAATCACAATTTACCTTTAAAAGTATGGCATGTATAAAAAACCTGCATTCCTAGATAAAAGAAAATAAAATGAAACGTTAAAAACATTTCTTTAAAGTAAAACAAATAAATAACAACTCGCCAGTCTGGTATATATAAGAAATCCAGAAACTTATATATTCTAGGAAAAAAATAAGAAAGTTGTGTAATCATAACTTGTTTATTTTTGATGTAGCACAACTTTACAGAAACCTTAAAATTTTAAACAATGCCAAATTGATATAACAATGATGGTAATTCTATATCATAATAATATCGATTTGCAGATGATATTATTATAATATTAGAACGATATCTAAAGATGTTAGCCGTAATTGATTTGCCGATGCCGTAATATTATGGCATACAGCATTACAGTTATGACACTTTTCGTAATACTGTAATTAGTCCGTAATGCTGTAATTATGCCGTAATGCTGTAATTAGGCCGTAATGCTATAATTAGGCTGTAAAGTCGTAATTTTTA
>QZLH01001048.1:20392-31488 GCA_003833135.1 Oehlia diaphana | reverse complement strand
TTAAGATGTCCGTTAAATTTATACTATTCCCCACTAGACATTCCAGTCTCGTTCATAACAATAAGTTTTCGAGCTTGAATAGCACTATTAAATCGCCCAAGAATTTTCTCCAAATCCGATGTAGCATAATGGAGATGTTCCCCTAGGACTTTGTCACCAATAAAGTCAGTGATAATATTTTTTTCACACTGCTATAGTGTAGACTTTAAGACTAAGATTGACTGAGGCTTTTTTTCTGGCTTCTACACTAAATATGCCCACCAATTCCAAAGATATTCGTGAAGCTCCACATTTTCATTACTGATTTCCACCGCTGGCTTAGCCAAAAATCCTATGAAAAGGTTAAAGAACTTTGTATTGGGAACTGGACTATTCAGCAAATACGGTAAAAAATTAATATTGTGGTAAAAGATTAGACTTTTAGTAACCACCCGATCTATTAAGTTAATTAACTTCACCCCCTTCCCACCTAGCTCAAGCAAGTTAACTTCATACTTGGCAAGATCTAGCTTTGGCGCCATATCAAAATAGAGTCCACCATTCGTATCCTCTATTTTGAGCACCCATAATCTTGATGTTGTTTGAATACAGGCGACCGTTGCCTGTATTGCTTCATAAACTTCATTACGAGAAAATTTTCGCCCAGAGGTGCTCATATCAATTAAATCTTCTCATACGAAATGGTCATTTGGGTCAAAAATTCTGGATCAGTCTAGTTTTGTAGGACTTGGGAGCTTTTGTTCTCGATCCAAGGCAGTTTCACTAATAGTAAGCTTTTTTGAAGGTTTTCTAGAGCCAGGTTCCCTATCATTGTTTGCCTGGTAGCAGAAAAAGCTGTAGGATTTTTTATTTTGAATAATATATCTATGATCACTATCATGTTCTCGGTCACATATTGGGCAGTGTGATGGAGAGATGCGTGATAGTGGAAATTTATTGGGAAAATTTTCAGATGGATATGAGAGACTATACCCTTCGATGCTAGCTTCTTGAAGTAATGTCTCTACTAGTTCAAATTCAGCATCGGTGATAACATTATTTGTGCTAGAACATCCCTCCATTTTTGCTTTCGAAACAACCAAGAGAGGACTGTTTTTGATGACTTCTGATTCATCATTGGGTGGGCGAATCATGAAGTCAAAGATTGTTCCATTTTTGGAACGAATAGCTTTTTTCACACGAATATGTTCTCCAGTTTTTTCATTGTATTTGGGTGATCCAAGCATCTGCAAGGAAAATGAACATTTGTTTGCTATGTTATCGATAATGCTATTTTCTTGTAAAGCTGTCAGAAGTTTTTTACGAACAAACTCAGTGAACATCACTACCTGAGCAATATTTGGAAGTCTCATGCCAAAGGTTGAAACATGGAGAGATATTTTTTTCTCATCACTACTTTCGGCAATAGTTAAAGTTTCTTTATCCCATTCTGAAAATATTTCTAGGCAAGTATCTCTAAAGGCACAACAAAGTGAATTTTTTGCCTGACCGCCTGAAAGCTTGGGAGTTATAGCATTTAATGTTTCTATTGGCAAATCAAAGTCTATAACAGGACGGAGTGGCTCATCTCTATCAATAAATTCGTGTAAGGAGTGGCCCTCACGCTCTGTTAGTATAGCTTCTATTTCATCCGCATTATCTGCATCAAGGAAATGCCTTGATTTAACACTATCATCTCAAATTTTATATAAAGATGCACCTATATCGGAGGCTCTGTATCCTTGATAGTACGGAGCGGTGGCATCGAAGGAGAGGAACTCTGAAAGCTCTAAATGCTCAGTCATTTTTTCGGATATTATATCACAAATATACAGTTCAAGAGAAACTATATACTCTGGGAGAAAAAAGTTTAAAATGAAAATTAATTCTGAACTATATAGATCGATACATAAATCAATAATCTATAGTTATTAAAAATGGTATTTTATCAATGTCCTTATATCCACAGGAGTGGTAAGATTTGCAATCGAGGATGCTACCATCCGGAAGGATGTTTTATTCATCGCAATTCTCCTTCTCAGGTATTTTGCAAAGAATGTGGAAAATTATCTTATTCCGGATATGGATATTGCGATGATCATGCTAGAAAGCACTGTAAAAGGGAACAATACCATCAGAAAAGGATGGTAGACTTAGCTTCAGCAGAGATACTGGTAAGTAATTTAGAAGTAAACGAAAATGATACAACTTGTCACTAGTGTTACAGGAAAAAAAAGCTGGTGACAGAAGCTAGTGACGCAGACGATAGGCTTTTTAAGAATTCTAGACTGAAGGAAACTTTTCTTGATAAGTGTCACTGGTGTCACTGGTGTCACTGGAGAAAATCCGAGGTTTTCAACTTTTATTTTTTTTAGCATACATACTGTACATTATAGATTCATCATATTATATCTTATATAGACCGAATAGCATAAAAAAACCAATTTTTTTTCCTAGAATTTATTACTCTTTTACTAGTGACACTAGTGACACTAATCAAGAAAGAAATGAAATAACATAATAACCTCAAGAAGTATAATGAACGTGTCACTAGTTCTGTCACTAGTTCTGTATACTAACTGGTGACACTAGTGACGCTCAAAAAATGGCATACTTATTGTCTCAATCCAGTCTAAACTATGATCGGACCTCAGAAGTGCTTACAACATCCCGCAAATAGAAAAAGGGAGACAACCAGCAAGAACTTTAGATACAAAAAATAAGTAATGCATATATATTGAGTTGCGAGAAGGTTGCGAGAAAGTGATAGGGAAGTGCCCAGAATTGAAGGCGCAATAAATTATGATAATTTCAGCCAATACTATACTATAAATTTGGGTATTTTCTTTAGTAAACCACACATAATGACTTGAAATCCAAATCGGCATATGGAACTGATGAACTAATAAGACTATACTAGTACCTCACCACTTCTATGACGCTACTATGGTGCCAAATTGGATCCTAAAATCATAGAGTCCAAAAATCGGCCAAAATTAAGCTCATTATAATGCTGGCCAAAATTAGTAATACTATATGGCAGAGGGTGTTCTGGCGTCGAACAGTATCATATGACCATGGCGCAGTAAAGCACAGTCAAAATTCGCTCCAAAATTTCGGCCAGATGTTTGAAAGCTGGCATAAAACTGGCAAAATAATAGAACCTTTCTAGCTCCCTGCCAGTTCTACGACAGTTCCATGATAGTTCTATGACACTATCAAGTCACCATCATGGTGCCAAGCTGGATCTTCGAATCACATGCCCAAAAGATCAGCTGAAATTATGGTATAGTACTGGCCAAAATTAATCGCAGATTTACTGCGCCACCTGACACCATATTTTTTTACCACATTTCAGCATCTAGAAAGGCAACCAAATAGGCATAAAGGGTAAGTACGTCAATATAGAATTTGACATTTAATCAGACGTGAAAGGTCAGTATCAACAATATATAACTTAAATTACAAATAGAGTAGAAACAGGAAGAAAAGAGAGGTATCTAGGTTAAAGTGTGGGGGTATTTAGATTATAATGTGGTAATAAAATCATACATAAGAGAAAAATACAGATATCAAAAAAGGTATAAAAATATAGCTAGAATGTGAATAGAGATAGTATCAAAATAAAAGGGGTAGATTATAGCGTGATAGCCAGATTATGTATTCAGATTAAAGCACGGTAATTAGGTCGTAGTAATTAGATTATAGCATGATATTTAGATTATAGTGTGATATTTAGATTTTAGTGTAGTATTTAGATTATAGTATGGTATCTAGAATATAACGTGGTATTCAGATTATAGTATGGTATTTAGATTATAGCGTGGTACTATAACTTAGTTCAAGTGGGATACCACGCTATAATAATATAATTATATTATAGCGTGGTATCCCACTAAAAAGAATGTCATTTCACAGATCTCACCTAAGGCAGAGAAGAACATGTGAAGAATATAAAGCTGAGCTGAAAGAAAAGAACTATCATTTTCGTAGTGAATTGCAGATAGAAGTTAATACTAATCGCCAGAATGAGAGACGAATTAATCAACTGGAACGGGATTATTATACCTGATATGAGCAAGAAACATAAGTCAAAATGTAAAAAATTAGGCATCAATCAATCACCAATCAGATACCAATCAGGTAGCTGATTAGTAACTGATTGGTGACTGATTGGTGACTGATTGGCATTTTCGCCAAATACCATCACCAATCAGGCAGTTTGCTAACTTTTGATTCAGTGATCAAAAAGGATGAAACATAGTTCATTGGAATCGTTTCAACAAGATGAATCTAATGGTAGTAAAATTGTATTTCTAGGATTAATAGTTAATAAAATATTAAATAAAATATAAATAGTATATTTTTATTTTTATATTTTATTTAATATATTACCAAGCATTAATCCTAGAAATACAATTTTACTACCATTAGATTCGTCTTGTTGAGATGATTCCAATAAACTATATTTCATCTTTTTCTGATCACTGGATTAAAAGTTAGCAAACTGCCTGATTGGTGACGGTATTTGGCAAAAATACCAATCAATCACCAATCGGTCACCAATCAGCTATCTGATTGGTACCCGATTGGTGACTGATTGATGCCTGATTTTTCACATTTCGACCTGTGAAATTCAAGATCTCAATAGGGAGATAGAGCGCCTTAAAAATACTTCAAAAGAAGAAATAGTAGAGTTAAAATCTGAAATCTCTACCCTAAAAAATCAGCTATATCAAGCTAGGAATGATATGCAAGATAAGGGAAAATATATTTCTAATTTAGAAGAGCAGTTAGTAGAATTTGAGGAACAAGTGAAGAAATTGCAATGCCAGATCAGAAGCATCTCATTATGAAAAAATTCGTCTGAACAAGAGAATTCTCTAGACTTGTATAATTCTGATGATAATATGGCCACAATCACAGAACTAGCAAATGCTATAGATGGTTATATGGATAATAGAGCAACAACTAGGGATATTCTTATAGATCAAATAAAAGAACTACAAGGCAGATACGCTGAAAAGAAAATAATTTGCATCAGAATTTAGTCTATAAGCAACAAAGGTGTTATGATGCAGAAGCTGAGCGTGATAATGAAATTATATGAAGGCAACTTGCTGAAGCCAGAATAACTAATGTTATTGGTGATTTCCATCAATATTAAACTAATACTTAAAACCAGATAAATAGAATGATAGGTAATGTGGCAAGAAAACAAGCTTGTATAGATATGTTGGTACAAGAAAAATTTGCCTTACAATTATTGTATCAGCGAAATGTTCACCACTTATAGCGAAGTAGAGGGGATATAGGTCTGTTAGAATTTAATTGAGACAGACTCTATGAACGATACAAGAAATGGAAAAATAAGACCCAAGCAGAGCATCAGAATAATTTAAATTTACAGGAACAAATTTTAGCGCTTTAGAATAATCCACCTAATCAAGTAAACATGGCAGGAATATCTCATCCTTATTTCGACTGGGATGATAGTATCCCAGACTTTTTTGCAAAACTTAGACTAGACTTGCAGAATCAGAAAATAAATCTAAATGATAATGCAGCAGGTTCTCCAATAGGAAGAGATAATGCAATAGAACATTTAAGAGCCTGTATGAGAGGAAGGACTTTAGAATGGTTTAATGATAAGATTACTACAAAGCAGAATTAAAAGCTAACTAACTTACTCAATAATATAGGATAGGCTAACTTAGTTGTAGTAAATGGGTGAACTGCAGTATAGATAGGGCCAATGCATTAAATGAGGCTGTTGGCTAACCAGGAAATGCAATAATCAAGTTTAAAAGCTGTAGAAGATGCTTGAAATGAAGACTGGCGTATAGCAGGTGGCTGTCCTACTAATGCTCCTGTAAATGCACCAAATGCTAATGCTGGAAATACAGTAGTTGTAGCTAGTATTCAATTTGGTAAAGCGGGTCTAGGTCATTTCACTGATAGACATTTTACCAGCACCTAAATGTTACATACATATCACATGATAAATATGCGTTAAATATCACGTCTAAATACTGTTATGCACGTATATGTGACCATTACAGGGATGAAAAAATGTGTCAGTGAAATGTCTGTCAGTGAAATAAACAGTTTCCAGTCAAGCCGTATGGTAACTAAAAACTCATTTCCTTACAGTAGAAAAGGAACTTTGGGATTTAATGTATAGAACAATCAGAAAAGGAGACATGACTATAGATGAATTATATAGAAAATATTACGAATAGGTTGATGAGCCAACTATAAACTTGAAGAATTACGTAGAAAGTTCTTAGATGCTTTACCACTTTTATGGCTTGAAAAAGCTGAAAATATTGGTAAACATTTGCCATTAGATGAATTAGCTAAAAAACTTTATGAGATAGAATTATGCCAAATAGCTAGAAATAAAAGAGATAGAACATCTAATCTGCTAGTATCTAATCAAGCATCTCAGCAAATATATGAACCTTCACCTATTTTTAATGTTCCAAAAAAAATCTGATCTGATTCGTATCCGCAAATCTGATCTGTAACGATTTGTATTAGATTATATATTTTATGATCTGTGATCTGATCTGAATCAAAAAAAATTTGATCCACTTCAGATCAAATTGGATTGGATCAACATTTCATTATAACAGATCGGATTGGATTGATTCGAACAGATCTGGATTAGATCCAGTCCAAAACTATTGCAAAATGATTTTTAATTAAAATAAAAAACGTTTCGCAACATTTTTTATTATAATCGTTAAAAAAAACGTTGCAAAACATTTTTTTTTTGATAAATTAAAAATAAAAAACGTTTTGCAACATTTTTTATTAAAATAGTTAAAAAACCGTTGTGAAACAGATTTTTTACTTTATATTGCAAGTAAAAAATGTTTCGCAACATTTTTTTTATTAAAATTAGTTAAAAAAACTGTTGCGAAATAGTTTTTTCCTTTTAAATTAAAATAAAAAACGTTTCGCAACATTTTTTATTAAAATAGTTAAAAAACTGTTGCAAAACGGTTTTTTACTTTATGTTGCAAGTAAAAAATGGTTCACAACATTTTTTATTAAAATAGTTAAAAAAACCGTTGCAAAACGGTTTTTTTCTTTTAAATTAATAATAAAAAATGTTTCGCAACATTTTTTATTATAATTGTTAAAAAAAACGGTGTGAAACGTTTTTTTTCGATAAATTAAAAATAAAAAACGTTTTGCAATGTTTTTTATTAAAATAATTAAAAAACTGTTGCGAAATAGTTTTTTTTACTTTTTATTACAAGTAAAAAACGTTTCGCAACGTTTTTTATTAAAATAACTAAAAAACCGTTGCAAAACAGTTTTTTCTCTTTATATTGCAAATAAAAAATGTTTCGCAACATTTTTTATTAAAATCGTTAAAAAAATGTCGTAAAACGTTTTTTTCGATAAATTATAAATAAAAACATTTCACAACTTTTTTTATTTAAAATCGTTAAAAAAACATTGCGAAACATTTTTTTAAATTTCGGATTCAGATCAGATCGGATAAATCTGAATTTAATTCAGACCGAATCAAATCAAGTCTGTTTCAGATTCGGATCAGATTAGATCCAATTTTTTTTGATCTGAATTCAGATCGGATCGAATCCATTTATTTTTGATCTGAATTCGGATTGGATCGGATTTATCTCAAATCCGATCTGATTCGATCCGTTTGGAACACTACCTGTTTTAGCCTCACAACAGCATGGAATATTTTTAGAAGATATGCAAAAAGCAATTCAGAATTCACTAGCACAGCAAAAAACTAAATACCAGTCTTTATTAGAAAAACAAAAAGCCGATTTCCAATCACAAATGGTTTAGCAAACTAAAAAAATATCTCCACCAATTCCTTTTAAAAATATGAAACAGCTTCTTGATACATATGAAAGCGCTAATCCTTTTCCTGATACACTTATTAAGGAAGAAATAATAAGAGTAGTCACAAAAGCTTATGGGTCACCTCCTAAACTAAAAGCCAGAAAAGTTGCAATCATCTAGAATCAATAAATTAGAGTCAAAAATAGATGAAATTGATCAGATAACATCTAAGTTTGGTAGAATATCCCTTAATGATCAATCTCGAAAGCCTTTTTATTGCAATAATTGCAAATAGAAAAGGCATAAGAAGAATAATTGCCCAAGGTTAAATCCTGTAGGCTGTAGCTAAATCCAATTTTACTCAATGTTATTATCCTCAACTTCCATCTACACAGCCCTAATATATACCTCCAGATTCAGATAATAAGGAAGATGGTTATGACAAAGTAGAAAATAGGTGGTATTATGCATCAGAAAAAAAAACAGTCACTAGTAAATAAAAAGTTATTTTCAGAATCCAGCCAGCCTGAAACGTATGACGAGCTATTGCTAAAACTTTCACCGGCAATATGCAAAATGTGTCTATTTTGAAAGGCTCAGGAGAAGAAGTCAAAGAAAGATAAGTAGTTTTCATCCCTACAATACTTAAATGCTAGTATAAATAACTTACTAATTTCTGAATCTTTTTTAGATAATAGAAGTGAATTTTGATGGATTTAATTTAGCTACTACTAAAGAATTTGGATGGAAAGTTGATAAGCCTTCCAAATTCGCTGTAAAAGGTAATTCTAAATATATTTCTAAAGCACTGGGATGGTATACGAATGTAGTAATTACTCTAAAGGATATGAAAGGGAATCCAATTATCACTATTATTGGAAATTATGCGTATGTTGATAATGGTAAGCCTAAGCCAATGCTATAGTTAGATATGACAGGAATTCGAAAAGTTAAAGGTATTTCTGATCTGACTAAAAATCAGTTTCGCATAGAGGATCATGGAAAGACATATATTATTTCAACTTTTAGCAAGGCTTCAGTAGTCAAAGATCTGCCAAAAGAGGAGCAGGATCAAACATCTACCAATTCTTCTAATCTGACTGGTAAAAAGAACTTAAAAAAAAGTGCGTAAATTGCATGAACTATGAGAATATGGCAATTCATATAAGAGAGCTTGAAAAGGCATTATTTTCTAGCATTCAATCGAATTTGAAAATTATAAGATATTATAATAGTTTGCGTAGTCAAATTGAATAAAACAAATAACTATTTGGTAATAAGAGGATGACCTCTTGCTTTAATTCCTTCTAAAGTATTATCAGTTTTCTTATATAAATCTAAGACATCTTCAGAGAATTCAGTAGACAAAATAATTTCTTTTTTTTCCTCTAGTATTTCATTTTCATTTTCACATAAATCCTTAGTATTAGATATGTGAATAGACTTGAACTTGAATTTCTTTCCTTCGGTCTTTTTTATCTTACTTCCAGAAATAATATTACATTCTACAGGATCTGCTTGTTGAGTCAAACTAAATTTTTCTGATAATAGTTTTATGTCTTTAAGGTCTATTAGTGGGTGAGCATCTCTCCAAATTTAATATACCCGTCATGTTGATATTTTATATTTGTTAGCCATGACTTCTGATGCCCATTTCATTAAATTTTTTAGCTTTAATAATATCCTGAATATCTTCAGCTAATAGATGGGTCACATTTGAGTGCAAATACTGAATCATTTTTTTACAAATAGTTAGAAAAAATATATTTTTAAAAAATAATCAATATGTAGTCGATATATTTTCAGTAGTTATATATTTGGTATACATTCAATAAATATTTGGTATTACCAATTAATTTTTAATAGATTCAGTTTATTCAGTATATATTCAGTACATTCAATGCATTCAGTACATTCGATGTATTCAATACACTTGATTCATTCAATCCAGAAATTTTGCTCATAAATTTTTACTATACTAATGACTAAGCTGAAAAAATATGCCTAATGTACATACTTTAAGAGATATCATGAATAGAAGGACAATTGAGGGTTTACTAAGTAAACACATCCCCCCAGGTCATCGGCTTGGTAGCATTCATAAATCAGAACTTGAGAAAGCATTGCGTGGTAGCATCAAAACTGCTTCTGATATTGCTAATAATTATAAAGACCTGCAGGACATATATTTAGAGCAAGTGAAGGATTTTAATCGTATTTGTTCAGACTTTAACAATAAGTTTAGTCAGCTAAATACAGCTAATACTGAGCTCAAAGAAAATATTCTGCTGAAATCAAATCGCTCAAATCCAATATTAAAATATTAGAGAGTGTGCTAACTTTGACCCAGAAAGCTTCGTCCGCTAACAAAGTCCAGATTCTTTCTCTTGAAACTAAAATATGTGAATTGGAAGGTAAGTTGAAGGACATAGATCTAAAGCATACATATTATGATTTGGATGTAATGGGAGAAGTGATAGAAAAGCCAGTAGAAATGCCAAAGTTACCAGATTGGCTTCATGATAATTTAAAAAGTATTGTCTGTGAGCTGAGCTTAAAGATAAAGTAATAAAACTTGATAAAAAACTTGCTAAGGAAGATATATTGGAGGTGTTGCAAAAAGTAATATCAGAAAAAAACCACCACCTTCAAGATGCCAATATTCGCCTAGAAAAGGCATTATCAGAAAAAGATTCCCTTCTTCATAAGGCTAATACTCGTATAAAAAACACTTAGCCAGTTTTGAAAAAAAATCAGTCCTGATTCTTTTGAGATTCCGCAAATAATTAGGGGAACTGATATCTCCAATACTACTTTAGCATTATCCCACTTGCACTCTATTACTGGACCAGAAGCAGGTGAAACTAATTTCTTCTTTTTTCAGCATGCAATTATCTTCGTAATAGTATTACTAATTATATACTTTCTATGGCACATATTCTTTCACCTATACTCTTTCAACCCACCTTACAATGAAGAAAAAAATATTTCGAACTATAAAATACCCTTAAATAGAAATCAGAGTTATGGATTCCTGATCTGATATACAGAAGAACTAAAAGATAGGATTACCTCCTATGAAACTTCATCTTTTAGATATGGATGAAGTCACAAAGCATAAATCATCCTGAAATATAGGTCATCTAGCAATGACATCACTGGTAAAAAAATGATTTATCCTACACATATCTTACATATATCGGGTACTCAAAATGTAGAAAATCATACACAAATAATACACATATCATACACATATCGGGTATTAATATATATATCATACATAT
>QZLH01001046.1:8989-45767 GCA_003833135.1 Oehlia diaphana | reverse complement strand
AAAAAGAAATAGAAAGAAGAATTTTTTTTTTTAAAAAAAAAAAAGAAGAGTGGGAATAAAAGAAAAAATTTTTTTTTTTTAATGGAGTGACGAAAAAAATTTTTTTTTAAAGGAGTGTGATGAAAAAAAAATTTTTTTAAAGTGAAGTACGAAAAAAAATGTTTTTATTTTAAAAGGGGGGTGACGAAAAAAGAAGAAAAATTTAGAATAAATAAATAAATAAGACAAGAGAAAAGAGAAAGGAATGTTTATATAAAAAACAAAAAACATATCATAACAAAACAATAAACAATCACGTGATCTCGTGTTATGATACGGGAAAATATTAAGTTTAAAAATTCCGTATACATTCCGCATGATTAATTTTTTCCGTATACATTTCGTATACATTAGTTTTTTTAAAAAATGTTTAAAAATGAATTGCTTATTAAATATACAGAATTTGTATACGGAATCTATAGAAACGTACATAAAATGTATACAAAACGTATCCTTTCCGTATACATATTTCTTATAGGGATTTGTGTAAAGCTTATACGTTTAGGCGAAGAAGAATTTGTTGAAGAAACAAATTAAAAAAAAATGTGACTGACCCACAAAATTCTACACTGTTTTTGACATTTTAATCAGTTAGTTTGTTAGGCTTTGTGATATTCTTGGAGTAATTTATCTTCTTTATTACGCATGATTTCATCTAGAAGACAAAATGTTAGCAATGTTTTGTTAAAAAAAAAAATTAAAAGCAATTAAATAAAAGTTGTTTCTTTACCGAGATTCCATACGTTCAGACCCGAAAACAAGCTGTCTAAAAAAGATAAAAATGAAGCGTTAGAAGCCATTTCGTTAAAAGAAATAAAAAAACTTACTAAAATCTGGCGTTCAAAGACCTGATACTTTCCAAGTTTTGAGCTGGTCCATAAAAAAAATTTTCTTTGAGAATTTTCGAAAAAGGGATACATGTTTTAAAGTTCTGAGCCGGTTTCTCATAAATAAAAAACAAATTATAAAATATTAGTTTTTGAAAAAAAAATTGCCTGGAACAAAAAAAAAAAAAAAAAAATTTTTAAAAATTAATTGTCCCCACGTTATGACCTGAAGAAAAATCGTCTAAAAAAAGAGATAACCCGAAACATTAATAAATGTTTCATTGGGTAAATAATTTAAACCACCTTTCTTATCATGATCATGTAGTATAGGGCCTTCACCATATACTTCTGATACCCAATAAGTCATCTAAAAAAAATCATCTAAAAAAAATAAGAGAAATAAAATGAAACATTAATAGACATTTGCTAAAGGGAAAAATACACTTATTTAAATTATTGAAATGCTGCCCAAAAAGAAAAAAAAGAATCATTAACAATTAATGATTTGAAATGACATTTTGTTGACACAAAAAGAATAAGAGAAGGATAGATAGGACGAGGAAAAGGGAAAGGAAAAGAACAAGAGGAAGGAGAAGAGAAAGAACGAGTGGAAGGGAAAACTGATTAGAAGCGAAAAGCGAGAAGTGAAAGAATGGATAAAGAGAAGGGAATAAATTAAAAGTTTTAAAAAGTATCTCATCTTATCGAGAAGTATAGTTACAGTGAATAAAAAAAGTTTAAAAAAGTTTATAACTGCAGTTATCGTTCAGCCAAATAGGATCATGCAGATTTCATAGATAATTAGCCATAGCAATAACATATAATAAAGTGGTTATTTATGATGTTATTAATTAATGCATGATCAAAAACATCACACTATATCGGTCCTGTGACCGATATAGCCCACATCCAATAATATGTATTTATTGATGTCACGTGATACAAGTGATACATAATTTATCCGAAGTCATACGTATCTTAATATAATTTATAAAAAAAAAAAAAAACAAATATCGGGTGGAACCACACGTATGTACTGGCCAAACTTTATTTCAAATAATGATAAATTGTAAATTTAGCATAAAATTAAATTTTTGCCCTTGCAAAGGAGTTAAAAAAAAATATGCAAGTAATTTTATCATTATATCTGTTTACATTTATATTCAGATTTACCATTTACAGTTACATTAGATTCATTACTCAGATCTTAGTGATAAAACTATTTCAAATAACGTTGGTTTTTTTGCTTTATCATAATTCTGTTAAAACCAATCAGTTAAATCGTCATCAAAGTTTTCAACAAAATTATTTTCATATAGGATTTTATTATAAAAGTATAATTATAAATTTGTGATACAACATTAACTCGATGTATATTCATAAAAGGCTCATATTTCCGGAATTTATAACCTTATATCACGGAATTTATCGAATTTAATATTTTGATTTTCCGTGAATGGGATTCGTGAAAGGCTCATTTTTACGGAGTTTTTACAGAAATAACGGATAAAATTTTTTATAGGGCAAAAGTCTCAGGTTACACATTTATAAGAAAAATGATTGGATGCACGTGATCACAAATATCTTTCCTGAAAGAAAATATTTATATGTCACTGATCTAAATAATAATTTTTACTCAATACAAAATATTTTTAACCTCATGACTAATAACATTTAGTCAATTATTCGGAATTGTCGATTTAAATTTCGGACCGAATCTTGATTGGCAGAAAATTGGACAATCCAATTTGATCCACCGCAGCAAAATAGTATCATTTTTAAAAAAATTGTGAATTCATGAACCATTTACTACACTTATATAAAAATAAATATTAATATTGAATAATATTTATTTTTAATACTTTTCTTTAGAATGCGTTAAATTGAAATAGTTTAACTAACGAAAATTTCGGTTATTATGAGGACTCTGAGCCGGCATAAAAAATGTGCTTAATTATAGATAGTCAAAATATGGTAGATTGAATATCCGGATATTTTGCTATATATATATATTTATATACCTCTATTCGGTAAATTTTACCGAGAAGCATATATAAATAATTTTCAGGACAACCAATTTCTTTAAAATAGTAAACTAGTAGTATACTACATATTGAGTATTTATATTACGGTATTTATTAAAAATAAAAAATAAGCTACCCGTATAAAAATTTTATAATTCTGAATTCACTATATTTCTTTTTGATATTTTAAACTTTGTTGATAAGAGGAAAGAATTACATACAATCTGAGATATTTTAATAGAACATTATATTACATATATCCTCAACATACATATGCGGGAGTGATTTTTTTAATAAAATGATCAAACATTTCTTATTAACCTCGGTTTTCTTTGAATAGCTTCATGATACTGGAACAAAATTTAGTTCAAACGGGTCCGTTAAAAGAATTATGTCGTGAAAGGTAAATAAAAGTAATAGATCTCGAGACGAAAAATCATCAGACAAAAGAAAGTTAACAATAATAATAAAAGGAGGCATGAGTAAGATAATCATTATGAAAAATAAAGACATATTGAAAGGAAAAAAGTAATTAGTTTTTGTATAACGCTTTTTTATTATTATTATTTTTTTAAAAACATTACTTATAATTTAGCATTCAGTAAAATACAATATTAGTAATATATTCTAGGAAAAGTTATTTACCGCAAGATTAATCATGCAAGTATAGTTGACGTGACGTTTTTTGAAGGGCAACAAATGATTAAGATGAATCGGTCATATATTCAAAGAACACTACTTAACGTCAGCTTGGGCGTTCTTGTTACATTACTGGACACACCATTTTTTAATTCAAAATACGATAACCATTTATATTAACTGCTGATAATCCAATATTATAACAAAGGAAATAAATATATTGTTATCTCGCTTATGGTTAATATGCCGAATAGTTTAGTTCCTAATGAAGTATGCACCGTATTAAGCTGCATCATGGGCGTCATTCATGTGGATGAAAATCCTATATATTTTTTAATATCCGCGGATCTATCTCAAGTGAAAATAAATATGGTCATCATATCACACGGAAGTGATATTTTCGCAATATGTAATATCTTAAAAGATCACTCAGCACACGATTTCAATAGGCGCATGATGTATAAAAACAATGACGAACAGTTTCAGAATTTGACTATTTCGTCAATAATGTGCAGGCGCTCTTTGCTGCGTAACAATGTAGTAAATTTCTTTCTACGAAATATTATTTGTGTAATTCGAACGGAACATTTAAGAGTATTGGATTCAGAAAATAACGATATAATTAATAGATTCGCTTTTCTGGACCTTCCAATTATTATACACATAATTGACGAATTTCCTCTTAATTTTTTCGTAATATCCTTTGATAATGTGTAATTAGCAATATTCTATAAGAATTTTTTCGTTTTGTTTTCGTTTTAAGTACACATCCATTTGCGAGGGAGGGATTATCATTCAGGCACAAAGAATAATGGTAAATATTAACATTTATACGTTAGTTCGTAAAACGACCCAACTCATTTAATATCCCGATTTTTTTAACGTGTCTTAGTATCGGTTTATCACGAATATCTGACATTTATAACTTCGTGGAAAATTCATAACAGGATCGGTGTCTAATCAATTACCTATAAGTGGACATAACAAGTCGATTTTTTTTAAGCATAATTAAGAACTTTATTATACTATTCATATATGGTAAAATTATTAATTATAAAAAAAAGAACTTTTTTTTTTTTTATCATTCTAATTACGGAGAATAAAAAAATTTTATTTTGTTCATTTTATTTATTTTATTTGTTTATTTAATCTTAAATTATCAAAATTGACAAAAAAAATTCTTATTATAACTATGCTACTCTAAATTTTTAATAAATCATATTTTTTATATTATATAACCTTAATTTAATTTTTTGATAATGACGAGATACATTTGAAAAAACAAAAAAAAAATAATTATATATTCATTATAATAAAACGATGTCCATTAAATTCTTAATGAAAAAAGAATTTTATTGTAACCTAAATTTATTTTTATAATATTAAATATAAACGAAGTACATACGAAAAAAAAAAAGGTTTCTAAAACTCGTTCACGGTTCCCGGTTATAAATCAGTTCATTTAATTTATTATATTTGATTAACGTTATAATGTTACACAATTATTTAGTTAATTTTTTATTTTCGCTATAACGTTACTGTATTTAGACAATTTTGATCCAACCTTCTTTTTAAGTTATCTTTTTGATCATTTAATCATCGAATTTAAAATTAATTATCTTCCCCACTCGGATGAAAAACCTTTTTTTAGTAGAAGTTTCCATGTAATGGATATGTTTATAACAATTATAAGTGTATGAGGTTTAATATTACTATTTGCAGAAAATTGGTCGAATTATTAATTATAGGACATATAATAATTTATATACAGTATTATATACTAATAATTTTTTGAAGGAAAATTATTACTCGTATGAATATACAGTATATTACACATTTGTCGTATCATATGATTATATGTATATTATAGATTGATACCGGGATTTGCTCTCTTTATTTTTTTAATTATGGGTAATTTACCGAAAATCCGAAATGTGGATATAGTTAATTATGGATAGTCACCGAAAATCTTTTAAATATGGAAAATAATTTTTTTTCATAATAACCGAAATTAATTATTAAACGGTAATTATTATTCAAATCAATTTAAAAGGGTTTACAAACATATTGTAACACAAAATGCATGACGATCATATTAATAGTTTTGAAGATCAATTTTTCTTTTTTTTTTATTATTTTTAATTTATAAAACGAAAATTCTTTTAATATATAAATTAAGTTATTGAGAATGATATTAATAAAGGTTATAGATTTACAATTCCGAAAAATGAAATATAGTATGAAAATTTAAAAAAGTTTATTATTATGTGTTAAAACTCGAAAATCAATTTATCGTCGATCAAATTTATTTTTAAATTGCTCTTTCAAGGTTACCTAAATTTAATCTCCCATTATTATTGGATGATGATATATAATGATTGACAATAAAAATTATACTTGTAAAATATCCTAACTTAATCTCAACATTAAAGATGGAAATAATGATAATTTTTGTAAATCGCTCTTTCAAAAGATATAAATAATCTCAAAATTTTATCATTCACTCACTCATCCTTCATACCGTTTCATCCAAAAAAAAAAAAAAAAAATTTATATACAATAGAGCTGGTGCTCTAAATTCTCTCTTAAGTTTCTCTTTTTTTCCCCCTCTCTAAATTTTTCTTTTTTTTTTTTTCCCTACTTAAAATCTCCCATCATAAACATTAAATATAGTTTTAAACATTCTTTATTGACAAACTACCAATGAGGCTATCATCAGTTCTCTCAGTTTTTTTGTCATTTGCTATTATTTCTCATGGGGCTCCTATAAGCAAAAGACGTTTTGGAAATGAAAGTTCCCCACAAGCTGTTAATGTTTTTCAAGATATAAAATATTTAACTCAAGGTACTGAAAAAGAAGCAGAGGGTGCTGAATTATCCGTTAGTGCAATAGAAGCACTTTTTGCTGATGCATCAGCTTGTGATCAACAAGATAAAGCAGATGAAATAATTGACCTTGGTCATGCTTTAGGAGGAGAAAAAGAGAAACAACTTATTCAAATTGCAATATCATATCGTCAATTAGAACGAAACACCCCAGAAGTAGGCCAACCATCAGAACTTTGTGAAAAACCTCCAAAAAATAATGAAATTAATGGTTTACTTCAAGCTCAAGATTCATCTGGAACAACTACTACTGATGCTACACCTTACGAACCAGCTAAAACTGTTACACCTAACGAGCCGGATCCAGATGATCCTGATAAAACCGCCACACCTAACGAACCAGATCCAGATGATCCAGCTAAAACTGTCACACCTAACGAACCAGATCCAGATGATCCAGACACACTTTACGAGCCATATTCAGATTATTCAACTAAAACTGCTACAACTAACGAACCAGATCCAGATGATCCTGATAAAACCGCCACACCTAACGAACCAGATCCAGATGATCCAGCTAAAACCGTCACACCTAACGAACCAGATCCAGATGATCCAGCTAAAATTGTCACACCTAACGAACCAGATCCAGATGATCCAGCTGAAACTGCTAACGAACCAGATCCGGATGATCCAGATGATTCAGATAAAAAAGATTCAAATTCGGCTTCAAATGATGACTCTGGTAACGTTTTGCCAATGGACCCAGACGAGGACTCAGAACATAATAATGACGGTAGCAGTGCAACATCAAATATGCCTCAAGATTTTGCATAAAAATATAGTTCATATATACTGTATGTATATGTACAAAAGTATAGATAATTAATTAATTTTATAATGTGAATTTTCTTTTTCTTTTTGTTTTTATTTCTTTTATTTCTAATATAATAAAACGAGAAGAATAGTGGTGCAAACTTAACAATTTTATTTCCTTATATTATAGAAATATTTAACGTTAATAAAGTAAAAAAGGCATAATAATAGCCTATATAATTGATTTATTCATTATAGTAGTGAAATTTCTTATATCTTTTACATGAAAAATAACTTATAATGTAAAAAAAAAAAAAAAATAATTTAATTCTACTCTAAAATGTACAAATCTGAATAAGTACACTAACATACAGTATAGTGTATATTTATATTCTTTATTCGTAATAAAAGAGGGTCATTTACCTATATAATTGCTTTTACAGAACTTGTCGCTAAATTACAAACTCTATCTCGCTATTATCGTTGTTTATTTTTAATTATAAAAATTTTATTTCCGGAATGTAAAATATTTAGATTTTGATTCAGCTTTCTTAGTTTGTAGTTTAAATAATTTATTTTATTATTTTATACATATAATATTATAATTACATAGAATCAAACAAAATTGCACGCGACCATTCAAGAAACTTTTTTATAAAAAATGTTTTGTCCTTTCTATGAAGATTTGATAATTTTTGATTGGCTACACAATTACTGATAAATGTTTGTTAGTTTATTAAATAACGTGTTTTCTTTTGTTTTTCATAGTGCCATTTCGATTTGTTCAAAGTTGTTTTTTGTTATTTTTCGTTATTTTGCTGTTTATAATAATTTTGTGCTTTTTTGCTAACTTTATTTTTCTTTTTAGATAATAAGTCTACTGCTTTTATTTGAAATAAGTCTATTCTTTCTTGCTTTTCGATTTATTTGAAATGACACTAACAATTTTTTTTTTCTTTTCTTTTTTTATTGATGGCGTGTTCCATTATTTTCGGTCCTGATTACTTTTTTTTCACTCTTTTTCGTACCCCTTCTTGTTCTTTTCGCTTTCTTTTACTTTTTTTTTGTTCTCCATCATCCATTTCACTTCCTTTTCATTTTCTATCATTATTTTTTACTTCTTTTCGTCTAATCACTTTTTCACTTCCTTTTTACTTATTTTTTGTCCTTTTCATTTTTCACTTCCTTTCATTTCCTTTCTTTTTATCCCACATCATTCTTTTTCCTTTCTACTATTATTATTGTCATATTTTCTCCTTTGTTATTACATTTCTTTTTTTATTGGCACATTTTCTCCTTTTTTATCATTGTAATTTCCTTTTTTTTATCACTATTTTCTTTTTAATGTTATTGATATTTTCCCTTTTTATATCATTATAACTAGTCCTGTTAAAAATAAATAATTGTAAATAATTTGATTTCAAATTTTATAAGAATAAATTCGTCAAATAAAATATATTCAGTAAAAAATAATTTATAAAGAATAAAAAAAAAATATTTTTTTTAAAATCACTAAGTGTATAAATTTAATAGTTTTAACATTGTATTTAACAAAACAAAAATTTAATGTACAAATTATTTTTATTATGTACAGTATGTACTGTACAGTAGAATAAAATATTCCTTACGAAAAAAATTTTAAATTTAACCAATAATAAATTAGTCAATTTGAAATTAATTTAGAGATAGTTGTGTGAAATCATGTGAATTTATGTAATGAAGTCACATGGGTTGTTTTTAATGTACTGATTGGTCGTTGAATTTTGTACATCTATAAAGGACCCCAATCAAAAAGGATGTAATAAAGATTAACTCCTTGGATATAAAGTTGGTAAGTGAAAAAATATTCACTTTTTAATACAAACTTTCTGTATCAATTCATCACACATAATTACACTTATGATGAATTTAAACAAATTGATAATTGACCAAATAATCATAATGTAAGCTTGAAATAAGTTTGTAATCTCATGTTCTTGACGTAAATTTATAATTTTATTATTATTAAAGTATTGAACCTTTGTCAAAGATTAGATGTATTGATAATTTAATATTTTTGTTAAATTATGAACAATTTTATTTATTATTTTGTATATTTATACATGATAATTTTGCACTTATTTAATTATATATAACTGATAATGATATCCATTTTAACGCTCAGAGAATATATTTGTCCTGATTAATGTTACGTTCTATCTTAATGCTATGTTACTAAATAACTTTAACCAAAAAAGACGTTATCACGTGATGAACACAGTTGAAAGAGTTCTTTAGCTGTATGCCAACAGCAGAAAAGAAGAACTACTTGGACTACAATTGGTCAGTGTTAAGCAAGCTAGATATATTAATCACATATTTGCAAGAAACTTTCCCTCAAAGAAGCACAAGATTTTGTTCATTTGTGTGTAATTTATAAGTTCTTGTTTTTTAAGAACGCCTCCAGTAGTCGACCTCTATCAGTGACTTTGTTTAAAAAACTCGGCTATAGCGTGTTTCTTTTTATTTTAATTGTTATGACTTATCTCTAAAAAAAAAAAAAATTTTATTCAACGAATTATATAGACAATGATAAATTTTTATGAAAAGAATTCCTTTCTGTCGGAAGTGACTAGTTGTCGATCATAATATATCACGTGATCTAATTTTATAAGAAATTAAATTTTTTGTCCTACCTAAAAAAATTTAGAATTAGAAAATTAAATCTTGTAATTAAAAATTCATATTTAAAAAAATTTTAACGTTAAAATTTATTATTAAATTTAGACCATAAATAGAAAAATTATGATTAACGTTAAATTATTTAACCGAAAAGCAGATAATAACTAAATTCTTTTGTTCATTTGGGTTACTTTTAGTCACATGATAGTCATACAAACATTTGGTAATACATGAAACGGACAAAAAACTCCGCTCCTAGGTTTTTTATTACAAAAAAATTTTTTTTTTCTTTCGCAATTTTCGCAATTTTAATATTTTATAAGAAAATTACATTATGTCTGATATTCGAGAAGAAATAGTTACTGCTGCAATTGATAGAGCAAATTTATCAATAGATTTTAACATTTATGATAATGTACATAAACAATATGTATTTCAAAAACAAACTATACTTGCTGATAAATCTCTTACAAATGACGAAAAAATTTTTGCAATAAGAGAAATATGTAAGATATATGATAAGAATAAAATTAAGTATAATTCAGGAACAAGAAGAACTTGTGAAGATTGTAACCAAGAATGTTTAGCTACATTATATTGTGAATATTGTGTACAAAATTATTTAAAAGCAAACTTTTCAAATTGGACATCTGGAAATAATGATATTGATAGTTTAATACAGAATTATCATCAAATTAAAATACTCAGGCCAGATAAAATAATTGAATGGATCCCGTATAATAATTTTCAAAATATTGAATATTTAACAAAAGGTGGATTTTCTGAAATTTATACAGCAGATTGGATTTATGGAAATTATGAAGAATGGGATTCTAAAGATCAAAAATTAATAAGATTTGGATGACAAAAAGTAGTACTTAAAGGATTAGAAAATGTTGAGAATGCTAATCGAAGATGGTTTGAAGAGGTTTGTAGTAATTAATGTTATTTGGTTATTACTTTCAAGTTCTAGTAAATAATAGATTTTTTTGTATAGGCTGAATCACATTTAAAAATAAGTAATAAATGGCCACAAATCATTCCATGTTATGGTTTAACACAAAATCCGTCAAATGGAAATTATATGCTTGTAATGAATATTATGGATATAGATTTAAGAAAATAATTACAACGAACTCAAAACCAACTTACATGGAAAGAAAAAATAAAAATTGCTTATTTGTTATTCATAATGAAAATGCAATTCATAGAGATTTACATTCTGGAAATGTATTGTATTCGGAACTAAATCAACATTGGTTCATTAGTGATCTTGGATTTTGTGGACTTGCAGATAAATCAACAGAAAGTATATATGGTAATCTTCCTTACATAGCACCAGAAGTTATTTCTGGAAAGAAAACTACAGTGGAATCTGATATTTATAGTATTGGAATGTTAATGTGGGAAATTTCATCTGGACAACCACCTTTTAGTGATTACGAAAATAAATGATTATAGTCTTGCATTGAAAATAATTAATGGAATGAGACCAAAAGTAATAGCAGGAACTCCTTTAAAATACGAAAATTTAATGAAACAATGTTGGGATGCCGATCCATCAAAAAGACCTGATATTCATACACTTGAAAATGAAATGTTTAGTATTCTGCAATCTTATCAAAATATATCAAATGAAATACTTCAACAAGAGACAAATAACTTAGATAAAATAAATGAATCAATAACAAATTATAAAAGTAGCAAATTATTTACAAGTAAAATTTATCAATTTAAAAATTTACCTGAACCAAGAAATGCAACGGAAGGTAAAATTTTAATATTTATTATATTAATTTGACAATTAATAGTTTTTCTTTAATAATATATTGATATTGATTTTTAATTTAAATAATAATAGAAGAGCAAAAAGGTAAAATTATTATAACGTTTGTTTAAATATAAATTGATCATTTGATAATATTTACTGTATAACTTTTAATGATTTTATTATTTTTAATAGCATTTCGTAGTATTAACTCATATGACCACTTTAATATACCTGATAATAGTGTGTATTTGTAAAAGCAATAATTAATAAATAATATATTTATTAATCTTTTTGTTTTTAGTTAATGATTTTAATAATTCAAGTAATCAGAATTATGGTAGCACATCCAAAGCAAGTAGTATTTTAAAAGGTAATTAATTATTAATTAACTTTTATTTTTTTTTATGAACTTATAACCATTTAGTATTTTTAGTTGTGATAATTTATTATAATTATTAATGTGTCTTTGAATAATTTAGATTATAATGAAGAATTATCTAAATCATTTAATGAATTACAAATAAATTCAAATGAAGGTAAATAAATCATTCTATTTTGATTATAATTTTATGCCTTGAAATATAACATATTTTATATTATTTATAGATAACCAAATTAATTATGTAAAAGAAATAGTGGAACAACAACAAATAAAGAATGTCAACATTGATGGTATGTATAGATAATGATAATTGATTCTATTAATTTATTATCATAATATAATTATTTTAATTTACAGACGAGGATGAAATCTATGATGATAAAAATTTTAATTCTGAGGAACAAGATGAATTAGAAATTCCAGATGGCAAGTGTATTATATTACTATATGTGCTTTATATATTCGTAAGAAAAATACTATGTTTATATTTAACTAACTTAATTTGTATTTTATTTATTAATTTATTTATTTAGAAGGATTTTAAATTACTTAGTAACTGACAGAGTATATTTGTTTACTTACACTTTTTTTTATTTTGAATTATTTAAACACTGAGTATAGAGTAGGTAAAATTTTTTGCAAGATTCTTAGTTTGTAATTTATATAATTCATTATTTTTATTATTGTTGTTATAACTTATTCGTTAAATAAATATATATTTTAACTCTTGTGATAATATAAAATTTAGACTTACTACAAATAAATTATTTTATGCGCTAAGTATGGGGAGCATTTTTATATTTATAATGATACTGGGTGCATGTTACATACAAAAAATTTTTTTTTTATAATACAAGATAAAAAATTAATATCATTCAACGCTATATAATAATTTTTTTAAAAAAATTAATTTATGCGAGAAAATAATAAATTAAAGTATTGGGCACCTAGAAAAAGAGAACAAGAAAATTAGTGAAAATATAACCTAAGAGCAATATTTCCAGATTATAAAGAGTCATAAGCATAAGAACTTACCGAAAATAATATTTTATTTTGTTTTTTATTGCATTCAGCACGATATTTTTGAATCTGATAATCAATCATCTTTTTTATAAATATAAAAAAAAATAGAGCCTAAGAAAAATGTGACGAATAATTACTACAATCCGTTGTGGCGTATTTTAATTAATAGGTATACATCACTTCGCTCGATGCAGCTAATTTCTTTAGTGGAACAAGTTTCTATCCAAAAATATCCAAATCGACAATTTATTTCCAACAAACTGTCAGTTCAAACCTTTAAGGTCTGGACCTTTACCTGACAACTGATTTGTAAACGCTTTCACCTCCACCGATTGACCCAATATTTTTGCTAGTTTCATCATCTAACATCCGGATGATGCAGTTATCCGACTTTCGGCGGATTGTAACTCTAAATTTCCCACTAAATTAATTTGCAAAATAATTCCCCAAAATGTATTAGATTTCACTGGTTTGGAAACGGCCTAGTGAACCCCCGGTCTATTTTAAGGACTCCTGAAAAAAAAATTTTTGATTTGATCGGCAAATTAGTCACGTACCAGTATTTTTTGGGGGAAGTCGTGTGGTTCACGTGAGTGATTCAATCTCACATAAGTGTCAACTCTTAAGAAAAGCAGTTACGCGTTTTATTTACAAAAATGTCAGGTACAGGAAAACATTCCCTTTGTTCTTTTTTTCTTGACGCGTTTTTCTTTCATTAAATGTTACTGCACGCTTAAAGGATATAGCAACAACTATGCTACGTACTCTTCAACCGAACAGTCTTACGGTGGAGCGTACAGTGCAGGCGAATATAGTAACGTTACTAGTGGCGGTGGTTTCATAAAATCTGAGGAAGGTTCAAGCTTTTCCAAGGGTTCACAGGTATGTAAAATAAGTAGGTCCACTTTGGTAAAATAGCGCTTCACATTATTGTTTGCACTAAACTAGGGAAATGAACGTCGTAACAACAATAATCTTAGGCCAGTAACTATCAAACAATTACACGAGGCAACTCCGGTTAACGATAATTCCACCTTAATAGATGGGCTTGAAGTTCGTGTTGTATGTATTGAGTGACTGTGATTACGATAGATCAAAATTTAATGATTTAATCTTTGCTATTAGGTCAAAATTGTCGGAGTTGTTAAAGAAAAAACACCTCGACATCAAGGCATTGATTATGTGGTGGATGATGGTACTGGATTTATCGATGTAAAAGTATGGCATGATGATAGTGAAGAAACTAATGTCAATAAAAAAATTGATATTGCGTAAGATTAAAAATAATTTTTTTTTTAAAAAAAAAGATGATATCAATTTTACTAATTTGAATTTATTTATTGTAGTATCAATACCTATGGCAAATTTTTTGGAAATTATAGATCGTTTAGCAATAAAAAACACGTTGCAGCACATGTTGTACACCCTATTGTTGATCATAATGAAATAAGTTATCATATGGCTGATGTTATTAGGGCACATTTGTACTTGACCAAAGTATTGAATAATCAATCGAATAATCAAATGGTAACAAAATATTTACATAAAAATATTATGATCATCCAATAATATTTTTTTTTATAATAAATCCTTACTATAACCTATTTTATTTATAGACATCAACCAGCTCCACGTACGAATACCAATCAAGAAGTTCTTCTGGTCATGGTAATCAACAATTACATAAAGATATATTTGATCTCATAAGCAAGCAAAATAATACTCAAATTGGAGCGAATGTCGATGAAATTGCACAACAACTCGCATTCCAATATGGTTCTGATCAGAACGTTAGGTGAATAAACAATTTCTTATAATGTTAACATTATAAATTATTAATAACTCATAGGGGTTGACAATGATATAAAATAGGTTTGCTATAGAAGATATGATTGGAGACGGACAACTTTATGTCACGAGCGACGATAATCATGTGAAAACAACGGGATATTAAGATTGTAACTATCTCAGCTAAAATTTGTCGGCATAATACAGTGTTCATAACTTTGGAATTTTTTCAGTATCCATTGAGTAGGTTCTACTCTTTATTGAAAATATGATATTCTTTCTAGCTAATAAATTTAATAATAACGCGTAATAGACAATATACTATCTAACGTCCCAAATAAGATCAATAAATGAATCTTGTGAAAATTTAGTGAATTACAATATTTTTTCTATTATTAAACTTTCTAAGAGCTTTAAATTATACATTAAATGTTTTATCACAACAATCGATCTTTCATTATATTAAAAAAAAAAACTGCTAATTATTAAAGATCATCGTTAAATTCTTCAGAATCTAAAGTAGAAACGTTAAACGAAGGGAATTTATTCCAAGCTGATTGAGGTATCATAGCGAGCGTAGCTTGAGAGAGCAGAGATGGTGGTGATGGTGCTGGCGAAACCCCGTCTTTCGAAAATCTGGTAGAAGAATGAATATAATCAGTTGGTGGTGATCGGTCTTGACGCGTACTAACTTGCTCTTGATCAGATATACCATTAAGCTCCTTTGAAATAGAATCGTTAAATGATTCAAAAGTGATTATAGAGTCTTGATTGTAGTTCTCTTTATCTAATAAATCGTAAATTTGATGAAACCCACACTTATTCTCAGATTGAGAACAACAATGAAAATCAATTAGATTGTCGTCATCAATTATACAATTGGTATCTTTATTCAAGTTAATTTCTTGAAGAATATTTCCTTTTAATAATTCTTCATTCGCATAAATTTTTTGTTTTGTTTGGTTCTCATTTTCAAATTGAGCCATAGATGGTGTTTTTTTATTCGTATTAACTTCTTGCATCGCATGATCCTCTCTTTCAATGAGCTCTTCTTTGTGGAAGTTAATTATTTCGTCTTCCCATGAATAACAATAAGAGTTATTGTCCTGTATTCTATTCTTTAGATGCACTTTAATATGAAGGTTCTCGCCAACAATTTCACAATTATCTGACTGAGCATCATCTCCAATATTATCAACAGAATCGTTAAGTTTATCCTTTTCTTGGTCACCTTCTATAATCATATTGTCTTTAATGGAAATTTCGTTTGTTACATTTTTGTTTCCTTCTTCAATAAGACTCATTTCATTATGGTGCGGATTATTCAAATATTCATTTTCATTGGCCGCATTATTACGATGAGATCCGTCAACGTGACAGGATAAGATATTTAAGGAAGAATTCTTAACCTGAGGCTCTTTACTAGACGAGTTATTATATCGAAATTCCTCAACTTGCTCGTTACTATATAAAGATTCCTCGTTCAGGTTCAAAGAATCATTAGGCTGTGGACTGCTGTCCCGCATAGTGTCCAATAAATTCTCAGCATCTGTAAATATCGTTCGGGATTTAGTAGGTGTATTTCCAACTTCCAAATCAAAATGAGATGTATTAGACGCGACTTTTGGAGAAATGGTAATGAAAGAATCATTTGGTTCGATAGAGAAGTTCGAAAGATGATAAGACAAAGTATCAGGTGGTAAATCTTGTAAATTAAAACGGGAAGTAACTAAAGAGGAATCGCAATCTATATTATTATTGAAATTTATAGAATTACTGTTTCTGTTGATAATTTTTTTTTGTTTAGTTGCTTCCGAAACTTCGCGATTCGCTTCTTTGATTTCCTTGGCAGTATTTAAGCACCCTAAACCACCCTCAAATATTTCATCATCCTCATTATTTGAATCAACTTCTCGAATTAACGTGCTATTATCATTATCTATAATACATTATTAATTATTATTTTAATGCACACTAAACTTCAAGAATAAATTATTATACATACGTTGCGACGTTTCGGATTTATTCGAAAGGCTGAGTTCACTAATCTGTTCAATGAGACTATAGAACTCTGTCAATTGACGTTGATTTCTCAATAATTCATCGTTGCTTTTTCTCGAGGAACGAATAGATTTTGTTGGAGGTTTTTCGCGGTTATCTTTAGATTCAACCTCTTTTGCTTTTTCAGGACTTATATAATTAAAAAACATCGGTATTTTTTTATTATATTTTTGAATTTCTTCCAACTGTTTTGCCTTACTTTTCTTTGGTTTGCATTTTTGCAAAGCAATTTTTCTTTTGGAAGATAAATCCGAATTACCCATGCGACTAGTTCCGACCGAACTAGTTATCTGCATTTTCTTGGTATCAACTTCCAAAGGATGGAAGAAACGAGATATTATTGTCTGATTTAAGGAATTTCGAAGTCCACATGAGGAAGATAGTCGTCTTACTCTAGTTTCGTTAACCTGTCTGCTTAGACGCTTTTGTGTTTTGCATGTTTTCAGTCCTGTCGAAACGTTATTGTCTTCACATTCGATTTCTTTTTTCTTTGAAACTCGCGCCATTATTCACATAAGAACGCGACAGAAAATTTAAACAAATTTATAGAATTACCGAAATAGGGGGACCGTTAAAGCAGGGTAGAATCACGTGACTTTCGAGATTTTTCTTTTTTTTAAATAAAACTCCTTATTATATATAAAACCTTCCAAATAAACATATGCTAAGTGCATTTTGACCTGTTCTGCAAGTTTACTTAGAGCACACAATGAGGTTTAGAACACCGTTTTCGATTTATTCAACTTTTTCAATTTCGTTAAAATTGATCTACCCTTTTTTGGGTATGATCTGCAAAATTGGTTTGCTCATATGTAAAGTCAAAAACGTTGTTCAAAATCCACTTTTTCTCCCTAAGTAAACTTGCGGAGCAGGCCGAAATATACTTATTTAATGATTTTCAAGTTCACTTTAATTTTAGTTTATAAAAAATTTATCAAATTATAATAATTTTAAATCACGTGATTCTACCCGCTTTAACGGGCCCCCGAAATAGGAAATCAAATCTGCAATAATATCAGATCTGCAATCTACTTGCAATCTAGAAAAATTTTCTCTATCATGTATTCTCAAGCTCGATGTTTAAATTATCTGATAATAAATCAACGATTTGGTTTAACTCTTAATCGTCCTTTTCGGACAAGTTTTAATGTATCACGGCTACAAGTGTTTCAAAATTATGCTTCAACTAATATTGTAGAAAGTTTTTCAGAATTATCAGATAATGTTTCAAAAAAAGGCAAAAAACCTAAAAAATCTAGTAAGAGTCCAAAACAAAAAGCGAGAACTTCCGAAACAGAAAATAAAGAGAAAAAACTTCGAAAGAAAAAAGTATCTTTATTATCAACAGAAAAAGTAAATGAAATGTCTAACAATTTACTCCAAGATTTATGTCAAAGTAAAAATTTATCTGAGAAGTTCTCATTAAAACCTTTAACCGCTATTGAAAACATTGACGATATTATCGAATCGTATAAACCTGTAAAAGAATTTCTAACAAGCATTGAATTTCGGGAATTGGTAAATAAAATAGATAAAGCTTTTATCGTATCACAACTCAAAGCATTCCTTAAAAAGCGAGATTTAGATTATAAACTAAAGAAAGTTAAGTTAATTGAAAAATTAATTTCCGAAGTTTGGAAAGTTGAAATAAAAGTTGAGGAACAATGTTAGTGATTCTCAAAAGTGGTATATTTTTTTATTTGTCGTAATTAACTTATTATATCATTATATCTTTTATAACATATTTAGATATACAAGCTTTGCCAATTGATTTATTTTTCATGCTTGGACCAGGTTGATCTTATGTATTTACTTTAGAATAATCTTTATTTTGATACCTTTCTAAATTGTTGGAATCGATTTTTACACTGCCGTCATTTAATATTTTGATTTCAAGATGGGAAAACTTTACGGGAATTAGAAAGTAAATCCAATGTTAAAATTAAAATTGACTTAAAAAATTTATCATACACAATTACTGGTTCTCCTCAAGATATTGAAAAAGCCAAAGATATGATCAAAAGAGTTACGGTATTTATTGTAAGGCAATTATTTTTTATTATGTTTACCCAATAGCTAATTTTGATTTTTATTGTCTTTATAAGTCTTATCAGTCCGTTACTATGGAATTACCTTCTCACATTAAAAATAATAATAAGAGTTTGCAAGAGATTCCGTTTGTGCAAGATATCTGTATGTCATTGAGAATATTTATCGAGGTTGATACAAACAAACAGGTACTTTGTTTCAAATTATAACATCTTTTATTTCTTTAAGTTCTTATAAATTCTGTTATTTCCGCATCAAATTGCTATACAGTTGATTATTTCAGGACCATTGCAACAAAATATCAAGGAAGCATCAAGATTACTTAATTTTGCTTGGCACCAGGTAAAATTCATCACTTTAATTAATATTGTATGGGTAAATTATCTAATAAATATTTTATAATATTTTTCAAGCCTGATCAAAATGAAACAGATTTGCTCTTGTGTAACGACACAGCGAATTTTAATGAATACAGTTTTTTCCCTATTCACGATTCCGAGTCCATGTCTTTATATAACCGATACCTTAATTGGCATCGAGTTGGTAGAGTTGGTCCAAAAGTGGTGCGTGCTTGAAATACGGGTCTATCCTATTTAAATCATAACATGTCATTATAGTAATCTTAGTGGTAGTTCTAATTTTTGATAGGCCAACGAGTCAACTTTAAGTGATCGTTTACATATTTTACACGAAAGCAAAAGGTAACTATGTCTATCAATCTAATTATTTCCATTATGTTGCATTTATATATATATATATCTGAATCTAGTTTCTCGGAGGGGACTTCTTCACGGTTTCTTAATATACAAAACAATTTAACAAACTTGAACAAACTCGGCATTTTTCTGCTCGATTTTTTAAAAGAGAGCCAACCAGCTAAATCGAAATTTGAAATCTGTTCCGTGTAAGATTTACAACACGTGTTTTTATATAATATGCTTTTTATAAATTTTAACGAATTTTCATTAGGTTTGGACATAATATTTTTCATGACGAGAAAAATGTCGAAAAAAATTTATTTGTTCCCCCATTATCTGACAATTTCTCTTATAAAGTGCTTGAAGAGTGGATCAAAGAAAATAGTCATTTAAGAACCTTCCTTCCTAGGTGATTACTATGTCATGTCTCAATTCATAACACAGTTGTTATTAATTTATTGTTTAATATTCAGCTACCCGGATTCAAATTTCTTGAATTCTTTGAAGACGCCTGTAATTAAATTTCAAGAATTTGTTCAATTTGATTATATTCCGTTAAAATCAAATTCTTATTCATCTTACGAAAGATTAAGTATATTGTTAGAGGTTAATGATTTTGCATTTAAATTTAAAGAAGCGACTTTGTGTAAAGAACGGTTATTAGCCGATCTACTACTGATGGATTGGTAAGACTGTTGAAGATAACGACATTTCGCTGCTAATTATTTGATTTTAACGTTCTTTATAGTCCAACAGATTTACGATTGTCTGCAATGATTAAAGAATCAGTCGACGACTCACTGAACACGAATGATTTTATAAGAGAATGTTTATATAAAAGGTATTTCTAACATAACAATGACGCGAGGTATATATCATTAATCCTTAAATTGTTATTATAGTGATCGAGATATTCTATGTCCTAAAGAATATGTATTCAATCTCAATAGTAAAGGAGAAAAAATAAAGGTTCCGTATAATCTTGAACGTATGAAGTTATATACAACTAGTTATTATGATCATAATGGATTTACTCTCGCAATAAGCAAGATTTCAGAACTAGAAACAAGTATTGTCAGGCCAGAGATTAAGGTAAAGTATTTAATCAACTTCTATCATTTTATAAAAATTTATTAATTTTTGTTCTTTTTTAGTTGATTTATAAACCAACAAGTATATCAAACTCACAAACTATTGAAAACTTATTTAATTCCTCTTCTGAATTAAATAAAAAAGAGGAAAATGAGAATCACGAACTTACTTCGGAAACAAAAATTAGTAATAAAAAGAATGATAGTTATTCAGAACAATGGAAAATATTCATTTTAACTTCATTAGAAATTATTAATGATATAGGAAAATAAATCATTAGAACGCACCCTTATTTTTATGAATAATTCAATTTTTGATGGTTGTTGTGAACAATTAACTTATCCTTCATTTTTAACAATTTTCACTCGTTCATCTTTATCACGCGTGTTACGAGTTATCTGCATGGATCAATTTATATTTTTCGGAAGACAAATTGTAACAAAATAAAGAACTTAAAATTTCACAAATAACGAAGAACATTCACAGCGCAGCACAAGAAAATTTTTTATACTTTAGCAACGAAATACATCACATATTGTCTGTAACATGTAAGATTTATGAATCAAACCCTATTTACTATCTATTTGATTATTTTTGGGATAAAAGATCTCTCTTAATTATACATTATTTAACCGGTATCGTTAAGAGAGAATATTATAAACTTGCAGTATATAACTTCTTGGCGGGTATTTATAGAAAACTTTAAAGTAATTGTCGCTGAACTCCATTTGTAATCATAAAGATAAATATTATAATTATAAAAATTAATATAACTATAAAGAAAAGAAGATTTAAATTAATTAAATGTTAATTATGATTCTTAATTTTTTATATACATACCTCCTAAAATCATTCTACATTGAGCAAGAATCTTTGATGATCTTTTTTCAAATTCAACTTGATTTTTCAACTTCTTTAACTGTATTTCAAAATTAACAAAAGAAAGCAAGCACATAAATTATATAGTAAATGCTAATAATTTAATATGTAGTTATTATACATACAATTTCTTGATGATGTTTTAATTTTTCACTTTTATCATGAATACGTGTATGAATTGAAGTTAATTTATCAGCTATTTCTTGAGTAGTTTGATATGCCAAATTAATAGTTTCTTCCATTTCTTTTGTTGATCTTGACTTAGTCATCAAAATGTTTTCATCCAAATCCTAAAATTAAATTATCTTTTAATATAAGATCATACATACAATCAAAGCGATTGCCAATTTTCTTTTAAAGACTACCTTTGCACGTCTGTCCAAATCACGACATTTATGTATATTTGAATCAAGTTCCTTTGCTTTTCGTATAAGTGTTTCCTATGAAATTAGAATAAGTATTACGTTAACTTTCCCTTAATAAAAATGAAATTTAAAAAATTAGACTCACACGCAAATTGTCAATGTTATTTTCATAATGACTACAACGATTTGCCAACTCTTTAATTAATTCAACAAAATCTGTAGGACCAATATCTTCATCTTCGCTATCAATTTCTTCATCTTCACCAGATTCAGAATCTGATGATTGTACTGTAATCGAGTCGTTAAATGATTGATTCAATACGTAATAAATTAATCTCATACGATGAAACTTACCAGAGGATTTTTTCGTATCACCAAAAAATCTTACAGTATTTAAAAATTTTCTTTTTTCCTCTAAAAAATAAGTTCCAAGAGTAAAATTTTCTTGTCTCGCTTGGATTTTAAATATGTACATATGTTTATCTAAAGTATAATAATTAACTTTATTTAATTATTTCGCTTATCGGATGTTTATATAACCTAATAATTAAATTATATAATAACTCACCAGTGTCATTTTCTGCTATAAGATGTATATCATCAATTGAGCAAAGTTTTTTATATTCAACATCTTTAAACCTGTCAGACGCACAATCCTTAAATGTCTTAAATTTTTTATTTTGATTCATCGATTCTCTTCCACCAAAATTTTCTTTTTCTTCTTCAATAAAGTCATTATTAATACCTTCTACTGTTAAATTACTTTCATCATCAGAAAATTTTTTAAAATGTTCTATACACCAAACGTGTTCTTTAGAATTATTGTTATCGTCAACAATATGATAATATAAAACAAAATTTTCTATCTTAAAAACTAAAAAATTTTCAACCTCATTTTTTTCCGTTAAATTTTTAAAAATAAAAATTATAGGAAAATCAATAAATTTTGGTATACCTCCCAATTTCATTTGTACAGAAAGTCTTTTTTCAGAATCGGTTTGATATAAAGAAGGAGGTTTAGAGTGTTGTATTATACTTGTAATTTGATCATAAGGAATTGACTGTAATAAATTTGATTTATTATTCCTTGATGGTGAATAAAATGTAGCTACATTGTCAAAATTCATAATATTGCGAAATGATGGTGATTTTATATTAAAAGATTTTTGCTTTTTCTTTTTTAACAATTTACTATGTTTAATATTTGTAGGTGAAGTAGCAAAGGTAGTACTTGTTTGCGATTTAATCGTTGATGTTCTTGGGGACATGGATACAGGGGAATGAAATAATATGCCATCTTCGCCAAAGTATCCATCATTGTTATTACTATTAATATTATTGATTGGTGGCGTGGTTAAATTTATTTTTGGCTGTAATTTTCTTAAGCGACTAAAAGAATTATTAATATTGTGGTTTTGTGGTGATAATTTTTTTGAAAGATCTGGCATCGATGCACTACTATTACTTAGCAAAGAATAATGATGTCGAGGTGTTGAAGGAGTAGATG
The DNA here is from genome assembly GCA_003833135.1 of Oehlia diaphana. Classification (NCBI taxonomy): domain Eukaryota; kingdom Fungi; phylum Glomeromycota; class Glomeromycetes; order Glomerales; family Glomeraceae; genus Oehlia; species Oehlia diaphana. Next base: position 22,320 of record QZLH01001046.1, on the reverse strand, counting down.
ATGACTCTGCTGATGATAAATATATCGTCGGTATCTGATTCATTTTATTGTTTTGTGGTGTAATATCTGTACGAGTATCAATCATAATATAAAATATTTTTCAGCATACAAAATATACAAAGTGCAATTTTTCAGAAACTTAAAAAAACAAGGCCTACCGTGTTCGTCCGCACTAGATCCACCACTATCAGAAATACCTTTTACATTAAGTTGTCTTTGGAACCTTGGTATTTTAGCTGTTATATTACGAACAACTCTTTTTTTCTTACCAGAAGAAACCGCATTATGTCGAGTATTTGAAGTTGGGCTTGATAATGCACTTGCCGCATTATCAATATTTGTATTAACATCAGTATTAATTGTTATCGTAGGTAATGATTTTAACATTAAAGCTGTGATAGATTTTTCACGATTGATATGTGCAACAAACTGGATTCCAAAATAATATTAGGTGGCCCGTGCGTAAGTACAACATGAAATATCTTTTTTTTTTTTTTTTAAAAAAAAAAAAATATTTGGGATTATAATGTTGAAGAAAATGTATGTTTCAACACAGTTCAAATTTCCGTTTTACTTTAATAACTAACAAAAAATTGGTATTTCATAAATTGGTATTATAGCAAGCCAAAAAATGCACGCTCGAAAAGAGCTTTACAAAAACGAGAACCAAAAATTGAAGAAAATGTAAAGAAAGCAATTTTTATTCGAAGTAGCTCAACAAATCAAATAGTTAATGAAGCATTATCAGACTTAGTAAGTGTAAAGTATCCTATTTTATATTCAATTTTATTAACCTCTCCTTTTTTCTCTTTTTTATCCTTATGGTTTATATCAAAATGGATAATAGTGTAAATTAAAAAAACCGGACGCGATAAATTTTACGAAAAAGAATAACACAATACATCCATTTGATGACGATACTTCATTAAATTTTTTTTATGAAAAAAATGATACTTCATTGTTTGTTATTGGTTCTCATTCAAAAAAACGTCCGAATAATTTAACTTTTATTAGAATGTTTGATGGTCAAATACTCGATATGGTTGAAGTTGGTATTGAAAATGCTAAACCGTTAAGTGAATTCAAGGTAAACTTATCTTTAACTAAAATAACTAAAAGAAATTGCTTTTTCTAGTAATTATTAATTAGAGTACTCACAATACTCACACAAAATATGATATGCTTTCCTAGACTTCAAAATGTGCTATTGGAATAAAACCTTTGTTTTTATTTGTCGGTGATTTATTTGAAAATTCTTTAGTATATAAAACTTTTAAAAATATGTTACTAGACTTTTATCATGGCCAAACTGTGAAGAATATTAATTTATCAGGTTTAGAACACGTTATCTCTGTTACAGCTATTGATTCTTCAGAACAATCAAATGATCCTAGAGCTATGCCAGGAATTATTTATTTTAGGGTATATACCATACAATATAAAAAATCTGGTGAAAAAACCCCGAGAGTTGAGTTAGAAGAAATGGGTCCAAGTTATAATTTTAGAATTAGAAGATTTAAATTTGCTAATGATGATGTTTACAAATTAGCCACAAAAGTCCCTAAAATTAATAAGGTATTTTTTTAGAGTAATGTTTCTTCTTAAAAATGATGTAATGAAAAATTCTAATACAAATGTTGATTTTACTTCATTTATTTTTTAGCCAAAGAAAATCAAAAATATTGATGTTAATGAAATGGGTGATAAAATTGGTCGTATTCATCTTGGCAAACAAGATTTAAGCAAATTACAAACAAGAAAAATGAAAGGTCTTAAACGCACTACTGATGATTATACAGAAGATGATCTTGAAGAGATGGAAGATGTCGTTCCTTCAATCAAAAAGCAAAAGTCCTCTTAACATTTTTTTTCGGTTATTAGCATAATTTTTTTTCATTCGATAACATATAGAAAGCAAAAACTGAATAAAAAAATCCTAAATAATAGTAGGTAGTGATACAAGTTGAAAAAATATTTTTTTTTAAGCGATAAAAGGAATCATAGCTTTACGATTTTTTGGATAATCCTTAAATTCTTTACAGTAACTTTTATGTTTCTTTAATGCCCATAGAAACATCTGAGTAGATCCTGCTGCAAGAAATAGCCAAGCTTCAATACAAAGAAAAAATTAATTATTAGTAGTTTCAATCATTTAAGCAATTCACAATATATCAGAATTTTATCACTACCTGCAATTGATTTGGTTAAAATGCTAACAATAAGCCACACAATTGTCTCAAATAAATAATTGGGACAAGATACCAAATTGAAACCATATCCATAAGGAATTTTACGAACGCGAGTTCCCGGAGGGCGAAGATTGCGCAGAATAATGTGAGTATAAAAATTAGAAATTTGTGCCCACTATAGAAAGATTAAAGAGTTCATACGCTGGATTCTTCATAATGTAATTGTACTACGAGAAAATGACATAAATAACATACAGCAAACACTCCTGCACAAGCCCATAAAAGCCATTCTTCGCGTTCACTGCCACGTTTTCCAGCAGCATTCCAGGGACCATACACCCAATAAGCCAAGTTTATACCACTAAGAGCATGATAATGAAATGAATTTTTGAATACATTAAAGAAAGGCATAGTGCTATGTGAGAAACGGTGAACGAATAAAGTTTCGATTTCTCGTTTGATAAAATGAGCCATAATCATATAGTACGCGATCCTATTAAAGCAACGATAAAAGAAATAAGACATGATATCAAGCTAATTTAACTAATTTAATTTACTTACGTTTGCATTTCGCTGTGTCTAAATTCTTCTCCATAAATTTGAGACTTGAAATAATAGAATATTGGATGGATTAAAATAGGCCCAAAATATTCAATAAGAAATACAGTTCGCCAACTGATTTGTGGACCTTTAAAATTTAAATTAATATTAAATAGTAATGAATAATTCGTTTTGAAAACTCTATTATTATTCACCTAAATCTTTAAACAAAATAGAATCTCCTTCTTTAATGTCATAATCTTTTAGAAGTTTTCCTTCCTGTAAAACCAATTGGTTAATAATCAAACGCTGGCGGTCAGGATAATATTTTGGTACTTCTTTATATAGAGTTTGTTTAAGCTGGTCAACAGTCGCGTCAGCTGGTATGTTAATCGTTAGAGGAAATTTTTGGGATTTCCCCGAACGAGAAACAATCTTTATTTGCATTTTATAAAGAAAAGAAGAAAAAAAGGATAAGGATAAGAACGAGTAAAATTCCACATGCCTTAATTTTTTTTTTTTTTTTGAAATAAATTCGCGATCTCGTGAAAAGGAATAGATCTACACAATTATAATGGATAATTTGTAATAAAAAATAAATACACATTTTAGGTAATAGAAAAACGGAATTTAACAAAAGCAAAGCTACAAAGAAAAATTAAAATGGTAATTCAAAATTGCGTTTATGAAGTTTTTTCTTTTGCTAAAATTTCTCCTTTACTCTAGGTTAATTTATCCCTTTATACAACAACTGCAGTGATACTTCTCGATAGTGACGGTAATAGAATACTTGGAAAATATTATGGTACTAAGAACCCGTATCCTACAATAAAAGAACAAAAAGTTTTCGAAAAAGGATTGTTTGAAAAGACCAGAAGGGCTAATGGTAAATTTTTAATTAAAAAATTCTTCAATAAACTATTTTATAAGATTTTTAAATTTTATTTATTTAAATTTTCGGTAGGCGAAATCATCCTTTATGATAACCAAGTTGTTCTTTATCGTAATAGCATTGACGTTTTTTTTTATGTTGTTGGGTCTGCGGAGGAAAATGAACTTATTTTGAGTAGTATTTTAAGCGCATTCTATGATTCCATATCAAGTTTGTTAAGGTAAATAATATGAGTCTTTTATTCATCGAAAGATTTTAAAATTTTATTTTTTCTAATGAACAGGCATCAGGTCGAGAAAAGAACACTTGTAGATAATCTCGATCTAGTTGTTCTTACTTTGGATGAGACAATAGACGATGGGTGAGAGCGAAATAAAAATTGAAGTTTTTTTAACTTCGAAAGAAATTTTAACGTTTCCTTTCACTTTTTTAGAATTGTTTTAGAAACTGATTCGAACGTAATTGTTTCTCGAGTATCCCGTCTTCGTACTGACACAACGGATATTCCTATTACAGAACAAACTTTTATTCAAGTATATAATACTGCAAGAGAAAGAGTTGCTGAGAGATTAAGAGGAGTATAATATGTAAAATGTTCGTGCTAATATAAATAAACTTATGTAATTTTATTTTTTAAAAGATAAAAATTTCCTCGATTTTTAATCTTGGAATATATTATGATAACTCTCTTTACCGTATAAATTACATACCTCTATAAAAATAAAAAATAAAAAAAAATGGTTTAGATAAATAAAATCAAATAGATCAAATAGATCAAAGCAATTTTACTTATACGCACCTTGCTTTCATTTGTAAAACCAATTGAACCTTTTTCCTAACAGAATCCTTAAATTTTTTCTGCTCAATTTCCATTTTAATACGTTGTCTTTTTAAAAAAGGTTTTTCATAATATCTATTTCTTCTAACTTCTTGACGTATTTTATTTGAATTAAGTATAGTCCATAATTTTCTATAACCAGCCATAACATTATTTCCTACTATAACAGTGCGACCTGCTGTAGTACTTTTATCGCCTTCTTTCGGTGCAGCTATTTGTTGAACTCTTGAATGCATAACAATTGGCGCTCTTTTAAATGGTGTTGGGATTTGTTCCGAACTTTTCGTATGTTTTGAACGAAGTAGAGCTAAAGGACGTAATATAAGCTGTTGTTTTTTGAGAATATTGATTAACATAATTAATATTACAAGAATGTTAATTCGAGTGTGAAATTATTTTTATCGTACACGTGACAGATTTAGATATAAGATGAATTATAAAAACTCCGCCGTACAAGGATACAAAATGTCAATAACACCCACATATAAATGTGTTCTTCTTGATATTGAAGGAACAACAACACCTATTTCATTTGTTCATGATCGTTTATTTTCATATGTTAAAAATAATTTAGTTAATTTCCTGAACGAAAATTGGAATTCACTCGAGTTACAAGAACAAATTCAATTATTAAGAGAACAAGCAACGAAAGATGTGAATAATAATTTATCTGATGCAATTCTTGTTCCAGAAGTACAACAAGGAAAAAAAACTAATGAAGAAGAAATTAAAAAAGCTATTATACAAAATATTCAATGGCAAATGAAAATTAATAGAAAAATAGGCGCGCTTAAATCATTCCAAGGATTTATGTGGGAATCAGGTTATGAATCAGGAGAACTAAAAGGAGAAATATTTGATGATGTATTAGATGCATTAAAAAAGTGGAAAGAAAGTGGAATTAAAATATATATTTATTCATCTGGCAGCATTTCAGCACAAAAGTCTTTATTTAAAAATTCTGATAAAGGTGACTTAACAGAATATATTGATGGTTATTTCGATACTTCAATTGGAAGTAAAATTGAAAAATCTAGCTATGTGAATATTGCTAAAGAAATTCAATTTGAACCTAGGGATATCTTATTTCTCAGTGATAATGTTAAAGAAATAATTTCTGCCAAATCTGTTTGTTATCAAGCTGCTATTATTGAGCGTAAAAACAATATGCCTTTATCCGATGATGACCGTAAAAATAATATTATTTTTACAGATTTTCTTCAAATATTTTCTTATTCTTTTTTATAAACACGTAAAACACTCTAGTATGTCACATGTAATCCCATAATCTTATAATTCTGTAATATTATTTAGCCTGATTGGAAAATTTTCATTATGCTAAATGCTAAATCATTACAATATGTGTAATTATACTGCAAAGTTTGTCAAGATAACTTGCAGTTTCCATGGCACATTATATTAATTGGCAGGGTATCTGAGAGCTGTAACACTATATCTGTTGTTTCAGATGTTGTTTTAGCTTATTTCACATCTGCTACAAATAAATTTTCTTATATATATTTTCATTTTTTATCTCATAAATATAAGTAATCTTTTAAAAATTTATATTATACATCATTATATTTTTATATATTATCTTAATACTTATATAATATTTGCCAGTTATAAAGAATATTATTTATTATTTTAAGTTTCATTCATTCTGAAAAGTTTGTTATAATTTGAAATATATGTATAGAAAAAATTCAAAATATACCAATCATATTTTTGATGAATGCAGTAAACGATATTTATAAAGTATCACTTTGTGTCTATTTTATTATTACTATATAAAATATTTTACTTGCTTATTTACTTTATTTTCTAATAATATTATAATATTTTGCTGAAGATCTATAATACCATGGGAATATTGAAAATATATATTGTTTATAATTAAATACGAACGAATGATATGATCTGATTTTTTTTTTATGAATATACATGTTAACCTTATATATACAATTAAAGGACAGTTTATATACTTATATTTTTATTTGTGGTTTTTGTTTATTATTTTTTAGAGGTGTTACATCTGAAATTAAAGAAATAAATGATTTGTCACATCATTCAAGAATATAATGGTAGGCTATAAATAAATTTATACAACTACTTGAGTAGTTTAATCGTTGCTTTCATCCCAAGAAGTAATCCAGGCATGATAAAGAATATTTGGAAGTTGAAGAATATCCGTCTTTCTCTTATGGCCATGACGTAACTTTCTGAATTGCTGGTTTACAACGTAGCTTCGAGCAACTCCTTCTGGAGAAACAAAGTCAACTGCGGCTTTGACACAGCTCGTATAATTACAAACTTGATGTGCACATCCTGCGGGAACAAAGACGACATCACCAGGGTTTTGAAATACTCTAATATTAAAGCAAAAAAATTTCTCTTATAAAATGAGTAAAAAAAAAGGAGAGAGAATTCTACAACTTACCTCCATCCCGTAACACCCTCTTCGGAAGCCAATCGACTTCTCAGTTCTTTGTCCAAATAGAAACATTGGTCATGTATAGGGTGGTTAATCGACAATCCGTGTTCCTTTGCAATTTTCCTTAAGAATCTTCTTACTCTTGGAAGGTCAACTGGATGATATAAATCCCAGACTGCTGCTGCTGTTTTATCCCGTTCTTCTTCTAAGCGATTTTCAACGCTCGGAGCATATGCCATCATATTAACTGCATCGGTCATATCAAGATGAAGGTTCGTAGTACCTTTGCCACCTACGTTATCTTCAGAACCATAAGCATTGTACATCTTTGGACCAAGATCAGGACGATTAATCTCTAATGGCAATCTGTGAGCCAGGTTCAAAACTCCACTACGAGTTGTATATTCTTTAAATGGCAAAGAATTATAGAAATCTTTATAATGTTCTGGGAACGTTTCTGCGAAATCATCTGCTGGAGGCCAGTCCTATTTAGTACCGAATATGTAAAAAAATTAATTAGGCATTTGAATCGCAAATTCAAAAAAAAAAAAAATTGTTAAAAAAACAAAAAAAAAATACTTTTAATTTTAGGCATGGACAAATTCCAGCTTTGTTCACGAATCGACTACTAATATCTTCAAAGCCCTTAAAGAATGTTTTAACATCCATTTTATACTCGACATTCTCCTTGACATCGATTACCGTACAATCTTTGTCACCATAATGTTCAATGAAATAGTTTGGTCTCCAAATTTTTTCTTCTAATTTATCCGTGCCTCTGATCACGAAAGGATACCCTCTTTTCCAAAGATCTCTGAAGGTATCTTCGGTCATTTCGGTAGCTGCATATTCAATCTTCTTATGTTCATCATGTAATTGGGGAGTACGATTATGACGATCCTGTGATGATGTAGAAAAGCCGTTATCTTGATTTAATACTGACATAGCGGAATCCTCAACATCAAATGATGTTTTTTTAGATGTTCTGGATTGCCGACGTCGAACTACAACTCTTGAACTTTCTGCAGGTTGAGTAACTTCCGAACTTTCTACTGATTGGTTCGCAGTATCATCATCGGGCAATTCTTCTCCGTCTAAATCAGAACTATCCTCGTCGTCAAGGATCATCTGGTTACATTGATCAGAAAGTCGATTAATTTCTTCTTTTGTATAATGATAAATAGGCACCAATTGTTCCTTATAATGCCGCCTTTTATGAGAACACTTTCCGGCCTCTTTGAACGAATCATCAGAATCATTCCATTCTTCATAACAAGAAAGACAATATTCCTTTCCGCAAACACAGCACATCCAATATCCACTGAATATTGTTGTTTGACAAGAATCACACAATTGACAGATGTTACGGTCTGGAAATTTGCGGATTTTTGCCATTTCAAGATGTGGAAGTTCCTTTTTAAGAAATTTCATAAACGTTGGTGCGATCAAGTCTATTATAAGAAAGAAAACAGCAAGTTGATTTTTTGCCAAATATTAATTAATTGGGACCGGTTTCCGTTTACTTACCAAGAATGCGAACATTTTTGACTTCGTCTTCACTTACACCAATCTCATAAGTTGATTTTGGGTCAGGGCCTTCTGCAGACTTAAATTCTGGGCCATATACTAATTCGCCTTTTCTTTGTCCGAACACCCGTATGTCAATGAACCGACATTTATCCGACTTCTTGGCCAAGCCTAAATTATCATTAAAAAATTAAATAAATGGAAATAAATAATTGACTTACAAATACTTACATGCGGTACATCTTTCAGAACTACTTACATGCGGTGCATTTTTCAAAATAACAGTATCTTGCTGAGAAGCAACGCCCTTGTTGGACGTGCTTCTTACCTGGCACCGGTCGGACTTTGATTAAATCAGCATTCTTGACCAATTTCTTCCGAGCTTCATCTTCGTCACTTTCGGGGTCAAACTTTCGCTTGGACCCCGTAGGCTCTGCAACTTTTCTTTTCTTTGACCGCCCAACGGGAACATCAATAGCTTTCCTCTTGTCACCAGTTTCAATAAGCTTTTCGTTTTTTACGATTTTTTTATACTTTGGTCTTCCAGCCTTCTTTCGTTGTTTCATAGGAGTAGGAGTGTAGAACTCCGTTGTCTTCCTTGTTCGCTGTGGTCTCTTTGAACTTCCAAAAGCTGCCATTTCAGCTGTATCGGATTGAGTTTCAGTAGTGGACCCAATTTCTTGATCAGACATGACTGAAATTTAGTGTTAGAAATTGTAATTCAAATAAAATTTTTAATGATTCATGACAATAATGTTTTAAAATAAAATAACCATTTGGAATAACGGTGCTGTATCCACACAAAATTTTTCCTTTAAAAAAAAGATTTTTCTCAGACACGTAATAAAATCTTCATTAATTCGTTATATATAAATAGTAAATTTATACTTTGTGATAACAAACGTTTACTGCTCTTTTTTTTGCAATAAAATTAGGACCAGTATTTACCTGCATAAAAATTTTTGAAATTAGTGATAACAAGAGAAATGATAACTCCTAAAGAAGAGAGCTTGTGTTACGGTAAGCTTATGTAAAGTGAATCTATATACCGAGAAAATACGATACAGCTACGAAAATGAGCAAAGTATTAAAGTTTAATGATTTTGATAAAAATTTATTTGCCGCTTACCTATTTTATTTTGTATCAAAACAACACGTTTCTTAAGGATAAGGATAGTAAGAAAATGATTTTATTTCTATGCGAAAAATCACGCCATTTACTTGTCTACTCGTCCGTTCAGTCATTGTGGACAAATTAGTATCAAAACTGAAACATCTTATTGCCACGTGGCAAATGTTGGATAATCGATCCGATTTTGCCTAATACTTTTTTAACTATGATATATATATACGGTACACGGTTTGTACAATATTATTAATTAAATCTACTATGTTGCTATTTATTATAATCGTAAGTATCTGATTATTTAATGACAAATATTAACAACGATTTAATATTTTTTGTCAAGTATAAATAAGTCCCATTTTAGTAAGATAATATCAATGACAAAGTATCAAGGAGCATAAGAAATCCAAAAAGCATATGAGATCTCATTTGAAATATTGAGAAGATGCAACAACCAAGAAAAGATATCAAGCATCAGAACACCAGGTGGTAACAGATTGTATTCTGTGGTGAATGTGAAAAAGGTATTTGGAAATCAAGAAAGGATAAATGAAAAAAAAAAGATCTGTTACACAAAAGTTAGTTTAAAGAAGACAGGCAATATAAGTATCTCAAACAGAAATGGAGTGAGTGCTGGAAAAAAAGAACCAAATTGAAATTTTTTAATTTTTTTCAAAAAAAAGTTTATAAGTAAAACAAACATAAATCCAATCATTTGATTCAAAACATTTGTTTTTTAAAAAAAATTTTTTGTCAATTTGATCTCTTTTTTTAGCATTTATCCTAAATGTCTAGACTATAAATTCATCAAATACATTTAGATCTTAACTGGAAATGCAGGGTTTTACATTCATTTTGGAATGATTGTATTAAGAAGATATTAAGAAGGTTGTGGTTACCTTATAAGAATTAGCTCTGCTACTTTAGATAAATATATAATAAAATTTTTGAAATGATGCAAAAAATAGAATCATATAGATATTATTTAAATAATACAGTAAGTGCTTTACTAAAGAATTTTAATAGGTAAAAGAAACTTTTAGAAAGGTATATTTATATTATAGTATTTTAAATTTTGACTTATATAAAACTTGTAAGGATATATTTTATATAAATAGTACTTTAAAATTAACTTGAACTTGACTTGACTTGACTTATTAAAAATATTATGTATGCAATCTAATAATTAATAAGTACATACAAAATAAATAAGAAATTGCATAAAAATAATTTTGAATGAAATACTGATTAAAAATTATTAAAAAAGAAATAAAACAAATATATATTTCTAAAAAGTATCATCATCCTAAAACAATCACCAAAAATTAATAAAATAATTAATATAATTATAAATTACCTGAAATATTATTTTTACTTATATGTTTCCATTTTTTTTTTTAATATTATTACTATTAATTAAAATGATCTTTATAAAAAAGCAAATTTACTAGATTAAGTATTCATACATTTATAACAGATTAGAATTCTAATAATTAATTAATTAAATGGAATAATAGTAATATTGATAAAGTTTATTTAAATTATCTAAGAAATATAACAAATTACAGAATAATAAGAATTTTACTTTAATAAGAAGAATAAATAAATCTGTAATTTGATAGATAAATGTTATCACCAGTTGACCTAATAATTATATTAAAATTATGAGATTATTTTATTACTTACTGAAATTCAAAATATCATATATAGTACTTAAAAATAAAAAAATCTGGTTGTATTTCAAATTCAATATTTTTTTATATAAATTAAGAGAGTATAAGTATTGTAAAATCATAAAATGCATTTAAAAATATACTTTAAAATATATAAGCATTGCAAATAAATTAATAGTAACTGAATAGTTTTAAGACTTATTAATGCAATTTATATAAAATAAAGATGAATTAAAATGTAAATTAAATAGAAATATCTTATTTAAATTATTAATAGAGAATCAGGTTTTAGCCTGATTTTAGAATTTGAATTTATATAGAATACGATATGATTAATTCTATTTAATTATATTAGATTCAATTTTAAAAGTTAGTTTTAATTTAAATAATATGATATTTAACCAATCAAATACATTAAATATTTTTTATATAATTATAATTATTTCTGAAATTCAATTGGCAAATCTGAAATATAAAATTATAAAACACAAGAAGAAATCTGACAAATGGAAAAAATAAAATACGAGTATGATGTAAAAGTAATAATCACAGTATAGTCAGCAGCATAATTACCTTTGTTGATAGTAAACACTTAGAGTTAAAACTAATAAAAGTTAAAGAACACTCAGGAGTCAAAGGTAATGAAGAAGCAGACAGAGTAATCAAGAATGATACAGAAAGACTAACTTGCATTACAATTAATGACTCATAACAAAAAGACTTAAAATATGATGTATATTGGGATGGCAAAAGAGTTAACAGACACATTAGAAAATTTATAGATAATACATGTAAGTCTGTACTAGAGGTAGCATAGTCTTTCAATCGTGCAAATAGAACAATTTTCAAGACACAATATGTGTCGTATGCTTCTTTCACTTGGTGATCTTTGAGAAGGATGCATTGCTGTCCACATGCTCTAACTTCTGTTCTCCAAAATTGAAAAACATAGTATTTTGAATATTAGCAGCGAAGTCATTTCTTCTACTTCAACATTTACTTTTTATCTAAAAATTTAAAAATTTAAATATTTTCAGATTTTTTTTATTTTTTTTTCTTTGTGATAATTATCAATGATTTCACATACTTCTGGTAATAACTTATCCTCAAACAATGAAACCCATCCATTTTTTCCAATCTCTTTAATATAATGACCAGCATGCTCGGTAAGATACTTCTCTAAAGTAATGCGGTACTTGTTATCTAAGAGAAATATATATGACGGAATCAGATCTTTACCTATTTCTTTGTAAGCAACCTGTAAAGACAGTTAGCTATTTTTAAGTATTTTAGTTAAAGTCAAGTCATCGAGTATATTAAAGTAACTTACATTTCAGAATTTGTCAGACAATTCATCAACAACAACAAGTTTTTGTATGATTTGTGAATCCTTTTGCTGTTGATCGCTGACGTGATGTAAAAGTTTGTATATTGAACTTATTTTAACGTTTAATAAATTCATTGAATAATTAAACTGTTTGACTGTTAAGTAACGTTCATCATGAGATTTTTCATCATGCTTGTTATAAATTTTGTCGTTAAAGTCATCATTGACTTGCATGGGTTGCACAGGTGTAGAAGATCGAGTAGAAGTGCAAGTTCTTGTTGGACTTATAGGAGCCGAAGATTTTAGATTATCGCGAATTTCCATGGGATGAATTTCTACTATGGGAGTTAAAGATCTTTCTCTAGTAGGGGAGGTAAGGGTTTTTTAGCGTATAAAGAAGAAGTATCTAATACAAATACATCCGGATTTGTATTAGTTTGTGAAGTTTGAGTTTTAGCGCTATCTTCAGTAGGTTTTTCATCAGCTATTGGAATTGATAAACAAGCGAAGTTAATTATAATATTAAACTCATGTAGTAAATTCTTTGATTGTACCTGCTAAAATTTGTGAAAATCCACTTTCGTTACTTTGAGTACTTTGAGAAACTTCAGTTTATTTTGTTTGTTTTTCTGGAATATCCTGTAAAAGTTTACGTTTTTTTACATTCTTAGTTTTTTTTTTGACGTCATATTAATGAAAAAAAAATTAAGTTAAAAGATTTGTAAAAAAAATTGTCAAAAATCTGCGTAGAGAAATAGTAAAAGCTGAAAGTTCATGAGAAAAAT